>JARFJB010000896.1:2012500-2040000 GCA_036346205.1 Vesta saturnalis
TGAGTGTGAGTGAGTGTAGGGAGTGTGAGGTGAGGGGAGTGTGAGTGTAGCTGTGGGTGGTGGGTGAGTGTGAGTGTAGAGTGAGTGTGAGTGATGTGAGTGTGAGTGTGGTGTGTGTGTGTGTGTGTGTGTGCGTGTGCGTGTGTGTGTGTGTGGTGTGGTGTGGTGTGGGTGAGTGTGAGTGGTGAGTTGGTGAGTGTGAGTGTGAGTGGGGTGAGGTGTGAGTGGAGTTTGTGAGGTGTGAGTGAGGAGTGTGAGGTGATGAGAGTGTGAGGTGGTGAGTGAGAGTGAGTGTGAGTGTGGAGGTGTGAGTGTGAGTGTGAGTGTGAGGGTGTGGTGTGGGTGTGGGTGTGAGTGTGGTGTGAGTGGGTGTTGTGGTGTGTGGTGTGGAGTGTGATTGAGGTGAGTGTGAGATGGAGTGTGAGTGTGAGTGTGAGTGAGTGTGAGTGAGTGTGTGTGGTGTGAGGTGAATGTGAGTGTGAGTGAGTGAGGTGGGGTGTGAGTGTGAGTGTGAGTGTGAGTGTGATGTGAGTGTGAGTGTGAGTGTGAGTTGGTGTGGTGTGGGTGTGGTGTGGTGAGGTGGTGTGGTGTGAGTGTGGTGTGGTGTGGAGTGGTGTGCGTGTGCGTGTGGTGTGAGTGTGGTGTGAGTGTGGTGTGAGTGTGAGTGTGAGTGTGAGTGGTGAGTGTGGGTTGTGGTGTGAGTGTGAGTGTGAGTTTGAGTGTGAGTGTGAGTGTGAGTGTGAGTGAGTTTGTGTGTGTGTGAGTGTGAGTGTGAGTTGAGTGGTGAGAGTGAGGTGAGTGTGGAATGGGTGTGTAGTGTGAGTGTGAGTGTGTAGTGAGTGTAGTGTGGTGTGAGGTGAGTGTGGTGTGAGTGTGAGTGTGGGTGTGGGTGTGGGTGAGTGTGAGTGTGAGTGTGGAGTGAGTGTGAATGTGAGTGTGAGTAGTGGGTGTGAGTGTGCGTGTGCGTGTGTGTGCGTGTGCGTGTGCGTGTGAGTGTGGTGGGTGGTGCGTGTGCGTGTGCGTGTGGTGTGCGTGGGTGTGAGTGTGGTGTGAGTGTGAGTGTGAGTGGTGAGTGTGAGTGAGGGGTGTGATGTGAGTGTGTGTGGTGTGTGAGTGTGAGTGTGAGTGTGGTGAGGTGAGGTGTGAGTGGGGGTGAGTGTGAGTGTGAGGTGAGTGTGAGTGTGGTGTGAGTGTGAGTGTGAGTGTGAGTGTGATTGTGAGTGTGGGTGTGGGTGTGGTTGTGGGTGTGGGTGTGGGTGGTTGTGGGTGTGTGAGTGTGGGTGTAGTGGAGTGTGGGTTTGGTGTGAGGTGTGAGTGTGAGATTGAGTGTGGTGTGAGTGTGAGGTGAGTGTGTGTGTGTGTGAGTGTGAGTGTGTGAGTTTGAGTATGAGTGGAGTGAGGGTGTGAGTGTGAGTGTGAGTGTGAGTGTGAGTGAGTGTAAGTGTGAGTGTGAGTGTGAGGTGTGAGTGTGGCTGTGGGTGTGGGTGTGGGTGAGTGTGAGTGTGAGTGTGAGGTGAGTGAGTGTGAGTGTGAGTGTGAGTATGGGTGTGTGTGCGTGTGCGTGTGCGTGTGCGTGTGCATGTGCGTGTGCGTGTGGTGTGCGTGTGAGTGTGCGTGTGCGTGAGGTATGAGTGTGAGTGTGAGTGTGAGTGTAAGTGTGAGTGTGAGTGTGAGTGAGTTGTGTGTGTGTGTGAGTATGAGTGTGAGTGTGAGTGAAGTGAGGTGAGATGGGTGTGAGTGTGTGTGTGTGTGTGGTGAGTGTGAGTATGGTTGTAGTGTGCGTGTGGTGTGCGTGTGTGAGTGCGTGTGCGTGTTCGTGTGCGTGTGCGTGTGCGTGTGTGTGCGTGTGCGTGTGCGTGTGCGTGTGTGTGCGTGTGGTGTGAGTGTGAGTGTGAGTGTAGTGTGAGTGTGAGTGTAAGTGTGAGTGTGAGTGTGCGTGTGGGTGTGAGTGTGAGTGTGAGTGTGAGTGAGTTTGTGTGTGTGTGTGAGTGTGATTGGAGTGAGAGTGTGAATGGGTGTGAGTGTGAGTGTGAGTGAGTGGAGTGTGAGGTGTGTGGAGTGTGAATGTGGTGTGGCTGTGGGTGTGGGTGTGAGTGTGAGTGTGAGTGTGACTGTGACTGTGAGTGGAGTGTGAGTGTGAGTATGGGTGTACGTGTGCTGTGTGTGCGTGAGCGTGTGCGTGTGCTGTGCGTGTGCGTGTGCGTGTGAGTGCGTGTGCGTGTGGTGTGAGTGTGAGGTGTGAGTGTGGTGTGAGTGTGAGTGTGAGTGTGAGTGTGAGTGAGTGAGTGTGGGTTTTGGTGTGAGTGTGAGGTGAGTTTGAGTGTGAGTGTGAGTGTGAGTGTGAGTGAGTTTGTGTGTGTGTGAGTGTGAGTGCGGTTTGAGTATGAGTGGAGTGAGGATGTGAATGGGTGTGAGTGTGAGTGTGAGTGTGAGTGAGTGTGAGGTGTGAGTGTGAGGTGAGTGTGAGTGTGAGTGTAGCTGTGGGTGTGGGTGTGGGTGAGGTGTGAGTGTGAGTGTGAGGTGAGTGTGAATGTGAGTGTGGTATGGGTGTGTGTGCGTGTGCGTGTGTGTGTGTCGTGTGCGTGTGCGTGTGCGTGTGCGTGTGCTGTGTGCGTGTGCGTGTGCGTGTGGTGTGAGTGTGAGGTGAGTGTGGTGTGAGGTGTGGTGGAGTGTGAGTGAGTTTGTGAGTGTGTGAGTGTGAGTGTGAGTGTGAGTGAGGAGTGTGAATGGGGTGAGTGTGAGTGTGAGAGTGAGTGTGAGTGTGAGTGTGAGTGTGAGTGTGAGTGTGAGTGTGATTGTGAGTGTGGGTGTGAGTGTGGTTGTGGGTGTGGGTGTGGGTGGTTGTGGGTGTGTGGAGTGTGGGTGTAAGTGAGTGTGGGTTTTGGTGTGAGTGTGAGGTGTGAGATTGAGTGTGAGTGGAGTGTGAGTGAGTTGTGTGTGGTGTGTGGAGTGTGAGTGTGAGTTTGAGTTGAGGAGGAGGGGTGTGAGTGTGGAGTGTGAGTGTGAGTGTGAGTGAGTGTAGTGTGAGTGTGGTGTGGTGAGTGTGGTGTGGGTGTGGGTGTGGTGGTGGAGTGTGAGTGTGAGTGTGAGGTGAGTGTGAGTGTGAGTGTGAGTATGGGTGTGTTGTGGTGTGGTGTGGTGTGGTGTGGTGTGCTGTGCGTGTGCGTGTGCGTGTGGTGTGAGTGTGTGTGCGTGAGGTGAGTGTGAGTGTGAGTGTGAGTGTGAGTGTGAGTGTGAGTGGAGTGAGTTGTGTGTGTGTGTGAGTATGAGTGTGAGTGGAGTGAGTAGAGTGTGAATGGGTGTGAGTGTGTGTGTGTGTGAGTGTGAGTGTGAGTATGGTTGGTGTGGGGTGTGGTGGAGTGTGTGAGTCGTGTGCGTGTTCGTGTGCGTGTGCGTGTGCGTGTGCGTGTGGTGTGCGTGTGCGTGTGCGTGTGGGTGTGGTGTGGTGTGAGTAGTGAGTGTGGAGTGAGTGTGAGTGTGTGTGTAGTGTGAGTGGGTGAGGTGATGCGTGTGAGGTGGTGAGTGTGAGTGTGAGTGTGAGTGAGTTTGTGTGTGTGTGGTGGGTGTGATTGAGGTGAGGTGTGAAGTGTGAGTGTGAGTGTGAGTGGTGTGAGTGTGAGTGTGTGTGTGAGTGTGATGTGAGTGTGGCTGTGGGTGTGGGTGTGAGTGTGGTGTGAGTGTGACTGTGACTGTGAGGTGAGTGTGAGTGTGAGTATGGGTGTACGTGTGCGTGTGGTGTGGTGAGCGTGTGCGTGTGCGTGTGCGTGTGGAGTGCGTGTGTGTGCGTGTGAGTGTGAGTGTGAGTGTGAGTGTGAGTGTGGTGTGAGTGTGAGTGTGGGAGTGTGAGTGTGAGTGTGGTGTGGTGATGAGTGTGAGTGTGGTGTGGGTGAGTTTGTGTGTGGTGTGAGTGTGATGTGATGAGGTGAGGTGTGAGATGGGTGTGAGTGTGGTGTGGTGGTGTGAGTGGTGTGTGTGTGGGGATGTGAGTGTGGTGTGGGTGTGAGTGTGAGTGTGAGGAGTGTGAGAGGTGTGTGAGTGAGTGTGAGTGTGGGTGGAGTGTGGTGTGGTGTGGTGTGGTGGGTGTGGTGTGAGTGAGGTGAGTGTGAGTGTGAGTTGTGAGTGTGAGTGTGAGTGTGAGTGTGAGGTGTGAGTGTGAGTGGTGAGTGTGGTGTGAGTGTGGTGTGAGTGTGGTGTGAGTGTGGTGTGGAGTGTGAGTGTGAGGTGAGTGTGAGTGTGCGTGGGGTGTGAGGTGTGAGTGTGAGTGTGAGTGAGTTTGTGTGTGTGTGTGAGTGTGATGTGAGGTGAGTGTGAATGGGTGTGAGTGTGAGTGTGAGTGAGTGTGAGTGTGAGTGTGTGTGTGAGTGTGAGTGGTGTGGTGTGGGTGTGGGGTGAGTGTGAGTGTAGTGTGATGTGACTGTGAGTGTGAGTGTGAGTGTGAGTATGGTGTGTGTCGTGTGCGTGTGGTGGCGTGTGGTGTGGTGTGCGTGTGCGTGTGAGTGCGTGTGCGTGTGGTGTGGTGTGAGTGTGAGTGTGGGGTGTGAGTGTGGTGTGAGGTGTGGTGTGAGGTGAGTGAGTGTGGGGTGTGGATGGGTGAGTGTGAGTGTGAGTTTGGTGTGAGTGTGAGTGTGAGTGTGATGTGAGTTGTGTGTGTGTGTGGTGTGAGTGGGGGTTTGAGGTGAGTGGTGGGTGTGAGATGGGTGTGGTGTGAGTGTGAGTGTGAGTGAGTGTAAGTGTGAGGTGTGTGGTGATGTGTGAGTGTGAGTGGTGGTGGGTGGGTGTGGGTGAGTGTGAGTGTGAGTGTGGGAGGTGAGTGTGAGTGTGAGGTGTGAGTTGGGTGTGTGTGGTGTGGTGTGTGTGGTGTGTGTGGTGTGGGTGGTGTGGTGTGCGTGTGCGTGTGCGTGTGCGTGTGTGGTGTGGCGTGTGTGGTGTGAGTGTGAGTGTGAGTGTGGAGTGAGTGTGAGTGTGGTGAGAGTGTGAGTGAGGTGGTGTGGTGAGGTGGTGGTGTGAGTGAGTGAGTGTGAGTGAGGGTGAGGTGTGAATGGGGTGAGTGTGGTGTGAGGTGGTGTGAGTGTGAGTGTGAGTGTGAGTGTGAGTGTGATGTGTGAGTGTGGTGTGGGTGTGGTGTGGGTGTGGGTGTGGGTGGTTGTGGGTGTGGTGTGGGTGTGAGGTGAGTGTGGGTTTGGTGTGAGTGTGAGTGTGAGGTGAGTGTGAGTGTGAGTGTGAGTGAGTGTGTGTGTGTGTGTGAGTGTGAGTTGTGTAGTGTGTGAGTGATGAGTGAGAGTGAGGGGTGTGAGTGTGAGTGTGAGTGTGAGTGTGAGGTGAGTGTAGTGTGAGTGTGAGTGTGAGTGTGGCTGTGGGTGTGGGTGTGGGTGAGTGTGAGTGTGAGTGTGGAGTGAGTGTGAGTGTGAGTGTGAGTGTGGTATGGGTGTGTGTGGTGTGCGTGTGCGTGTGCGTGTGCGTGTGCATGTGAGGTGTGCGTGTGCGTGTGAGTGGTGAGTGTGAGTGGAGTGTGAGTGGTGAGTGTGAGTGGTGTGGTGGTGTGAGTGTGCGTGTGAGTGTGAGTGTGAGTGTGAGTGAGTTGTGTGTGTGTGGGTGTGAGTGTGATTGAGAGTGAGAGTGTGAATGGTGTGAGGTGTGAGTGTGAGTGAGTGTGAGTGTGAGTGTGTGTGTGTGAATGTGAGTGTGGTGTGGGTGTGAGGGGTGGTGTGTGAGTGTGAGGTGTGGGTGTGACGTGTGAGTGTGAGGTGTGGAGTGTGAGTAGTGGGTGAGTGTGGTGTGAGTGTGGGTGAGGTGAGGTGTGGTGTGAGAGTGAGAGTGAGTGTGAGTGTGAGTGTGAGTGTGAGTGTGGAGTGTGGGTGGGTGTGAGTGTGAGTGTGAGTGTGGTGTGAGTGTGAGGTGTGAGTGTGTGAGTGTGAGGGTGGTGTGAGTGTGTGAGGTGTGGTGTGGGTGTGGGTGTGGGTGTGGGTGGGGTGTGTGGTGTGTGAGTGTGAGGTGTGAGTGTGGGTGGAGTGTGAGTGTGAGTGTGAGTGTGAGAGGTGTGAGGTGTGGTGTGAGGTGTGAGTGTGAGTGTGGTGGTGTGAGTGTGAGTGTGAGGTGTGAGGTGAGTGTGGAGGTGTGAGTGTGAGGTGTGAGTGGTGAGTGTGAGTGTGAGTGTGAGTGTGGGTGGTGAGTGTGAGTGTGAGTGTGAGTGTGGGTGTGGAGGTGTGGTGTGTGGGTGTGAGTGTGTGTGAGTGTGAGCGTGAGCGTGTGAGTGTGAGTGTGGGTGGGGTGGTGTGTGAGTGGTGTGAGTGTGTGAGTGTGAGTGTGAGTGTGAGTGTGAGTGTGAGTGTGGGAGGTGGAGTGTGAGTGTGTGGGTGTGAGTGTGGTGTGGTGGTGAGGTGTAGTGTGGTGTGCGTGTGAGGTGGTGGTGTGAGTGTGCGTGTGGTGGTGTGTGTGTGCGTGGGTGCGTGTGCGTGTGCGTGTGCGTAGGTGAGTGTGAGTGTGAGGTGGAGTGTGGATGTGTGTGAGTGTGAGTGTGAGGTGTGAGTGTGAGTGTGAGTGTGAGTGTGGTGTGAGTGTGGGTGTGGTGTGGGTGTGGGTGGTGGAGTGTGGTGTGGTGTGATGTGGTGGTGTGTGTGAGTGTGTGAGTGTGTGTGTGGGGTGAGTGTGAGTGTGAGTGTGAGTGTGAGTGTGAGTGATTGAGGTGGAGTGTGGGTGAGGTGGGTGTGGGGGTGTGGGTGTGGGTGTGTGGTGGGTGTGGGTGTGGTGGAGTGTGAGGTGTGAGTGTGAGGTGAGTGTGTGAGTTGGTGAGTGTGAGCTGTGAGGTGTGGTGAGGAGGGTGTGAGTGTGAGTGTGAGTGTGAGTGTGTGAGTGTGGAGTGTGGTGTGAGTGTGAGTGTGAGGTGTGAGGAGTGGTGGGAGGTGTGAGTGTGAGGTGAGTGTGGAGTGTGGAGTGTGAGTGTGAGGATGTGAGTGTGAGGTGTGAGTGTGGGAGTGGTGAGTGTGAGTGTGAGGTGAGTGAGTGTGAGGAGGTGAGTGTGAGTGTGAGTGTGAGGTGAGTGTGAGTTGTGGAGTGTGAGTGTGAGGTGAGGAGTGAGTGTGAGGTGGAGTGTGAGTGTGAGTGTGAGTGGTGGAGTTGGTGTGAGGAGGTGTGAGGGAGTGTGAGGTGAGTGAGTGTGAGGTGAGTGTGAGGTGTGAGTGTGAGTGTGAGGTGAGTGTGAGTGTGAGTGTGAGTGTGAGTGTGAGTGTGAGTGCGTGTGAGGTGTGAGTGTGTGTGTGAGTGTGAGTGTGAGTGAGTGTGAGTGTGAGTGTGAATGAGTGTGAGTGTGTGCGTGGGCGTGTGCGTGTGCGTGTGCGTGTGCGTGTGCGTGTATGTGTGCGTGTGCGCGTGCGTGTGCGTGTGCGTGTGCGTATGCGTGTGCGTGTGCGTGTGCGTGTGCTTGTCCGTGTGCGCGTGGGCGTGCACGTACGCGTGCGCTTGCTCTTGCGCGTGTGTGTGTATGAAATAGAAAGATTTTGAGCCACAGTCAGTACCAAAGGAACTCTTATTATAAGGGCTGCTCCTGTTGCGGAGAGAGGAACACGATGTTATTTCCTTATGAACTGGTAAAATTATTTTAAAATAAAATCATGTATGCAAGTCTAGACGCGTACGTGGCAATTTAGACTGTCTCTATAAATTATGCTACATTACTTTATGCAGGTGTTTCATTCTCCCCTTCCAATTGCTCACAATATTTGCTAAGGTTGACAAATTTAGTTACATATAAGCTTAAACAATTTTTATTCTGGCATTTTGTCGGTTCGGTTATATGTAATGGTGGCGCAAGTGAATGTAGTTTTACGTTTACCTTTTATGTTATATACAATAGTGGCCTGAGTGGGTGGTTTGCCTTTGGGATTAACTTGAGGATTATTATTTATCTGAAAGGTATGTTTTAATCTTTTTCTTGAATTTACTTGCACTGGTAGATAAATTATACTTTTGTTTATTAAAATTTAATAAAACAACATTACATCGGCTTACCCAAAAGTATACAGCAGGCGCTTGCGCTTCGCCTGTACCTATCTGTACTAGGGGCCTAGCTAACACTTAGCCCGGGGAATTTCCTCTGGAAATCCGTCACTTGGCGGTAGACCTACTAGTGCTCCGAACTATTAAACTTGGATCTCTGTGTAGCATCTTTGACTCCCAAGGGTATTACTAGCTATAAATAATTCAATAGTAATTATAGGAGCTTCAACCATTCTTCCCATTTCCATTTACTTCCCATAACGTTTTACAGATTTTAATGAATTAAAGCATAAAGATTTCATTCTACCATATCATTAGAAACAAACGTATAATCTTTGTGTAATCAATGCTAAGATCGGGTAATATCGGGTAGGATCGGATAAGATCAGATGAGATCGGATAAGGTCGGCTAAGATCGGATATGATTTGGTATGATCAGATAAGATCGGATAAGTTCGGATAAGATCGCACATTGGATAAGTTTGGATAAGGTCGGATATGATGAGAGAAGGTCGGATATGATCGGATAAGATCGGGTAACATCGGGTTGGATCGGATAAGATCAGATAAGATTGGGCAAGACCTGATAAGATCGGATAAGATCGGGTTACCCCTGTAGGTGACCATGGATTTCTAGGAATTAACACGTGGCCTTGACTCAGCCAAATTCCAAGAATTGCTTGGTGACCTTGCAAATTTCCCCCGCCACGCGTGACATTCAGATCGGCTAAGGTAAGATAGGATCGAGTAAGGTCGGATGAGATCGGGACACCCCTGCAGGTGACCTGTACAAATGCTGCAACAACTGAATTAACACACGGTGTTGACTCGCGCAAATTCTAAGAATTGCTTGGAGACCTTGAATAAACTTTGAAGCAGGGGACGCGTACGTGCACAGATGACCTTGAAGAATATGCAGACAATGTGAGCGACCTTGAAAATCAATCTAGTGACTCTTCTCGTGACTTTTTCAAATCTAGTTAATTTTCTAGTGACAAAAGTAGGTTAGAACTTCCCTAACTATACTACTTATGTATCAGGAAAACCCCTCAAAAAGTCTTATACAGTGCAGACGGTAACGGGAAGTCGTGTTACCGCGGTCGCACTAGCTCGGTTGAAAGGAGAGTATTCCTGATATTTATGATCGAAAAGTCGGAAAGTTTTGGCCCACATCAGGGAAACAAGATCGGCAGGTTTATTAAAGCTCTGCATGGGTAAGTTTGCATCAGATGCGCCACTAGCTCAAAAGACGAAAAACGACGTAGCTATAAAAAAACTCTGTTTTATATTGCCAAAAACACATACAGAAAGCAGAAACAAACAGATAAATCTGTTATCTGTTAAAATCGTTTGTACGTATGTTATTTACCCAACATGTATTCTACATGTATTTGCCTCATTGTAAAAAACGAAATCAGCACAGTACGCGATCAACTAATCAATAAACCCGGCAATAATGCTCCCCGTGTGACCGGTTGCGTTACAATCGCCTGCCCGGAATAGGGTTAAAGCAGTTTCATAAATAGCAATGTGCCTTATTTGCTTCCATATTCTTGGAACGTGTAATACGTTGATACTAAAATTAGTGGTGTGTGTAAGTAGTAAGTAGATAGGATTAGCAAAACAAACTAAAAGTAACTTAGTAATGTTACACGAGCAGATAATATCGTTATAGATCCAATCGAGTTATGGATTAGTATAAATACATTTAACAAAAGACAAGTAGTTGGCAAAGCTTACAATCATAGACAAAATGAATTTGAAAGAAGATGAAATTAAAGGGAAAACATTTAACGTTTTGTTATCGTTATTGGGGATAAACTAATTATAAGATTTAAAATATAACGTCGTTGTGTAGAATATGCAAAATAGGTAGTCAATATCGATTAGATACATTGTTTATGTATCATGTAGCGTTTAATAACTAGCATTACTGAAGTATTTAAATAGATAAATCTTACTCTAGAATGGTGTTAAACTTTAAAATGTACATAATAGGGTAGAAAAGAGTTATATCAGATAATAAAATAAGTTTTAAATATAGATAGCTTTTGCATATGCATAGCGTTTGCGTATAAATTTACAGAAAAAAGTTTGAAACTGAAAACTTTGTTTTTTAAAGTTTTTGAATACTAACCTGTGACTTTGAGAAACAATCTCCTTACTTTTGGGGGATGTGTTGCAACTTGGCATTCGTATAACCCTTCATCCCTGCGCGTGACGTACACAATTTCTAGCCTAAAGTTGTTAGGGTAGCGGAAACTAAGCGTGATTCGTTCATCGCTGCTGTAGGCGCCCCGTCCTACCGTTAGTAAATGGATGGAATCTTCCTTGTGATGCAGCCATGTCACCTGGAATATAAAATTCAATAAAGTTACTATACGTACCTTTATTGTACATTTTATTTACAATAAAGTTTAAATAAACTATGCTATTCAAAAATTCTATGCAAAAGGAAAGTGATTAATATAGATAAGATGCTTAACCCAACTGGTAATTTTTCTACCACCTATACATAATGTTTAAGTTTTTATTCCCACGAGAAATTTGGTCACGAAACCTTAAGATTTACAGTTCCCTTGCATTATAAGTAAACCACTTTGTACGTTTCACAATCCGATTAAATTTAATATAATAGTGACAAATATCCTATTATTATATATCTTCATTAACTAAATTGGAATAATGCTTAGTAAAACAATGAATAATCGCTTTTCTACCCAAATACAACAAAAAGGCCAAGGACATATTTCAAAACTTAATTTACTACTAATTAACTAGATTGACAATTTCAATTAATTTTATATGATGAAAAATGCAAAACATGGGATGTAATGATTTACCTGGTCCTGAGTCAGTTAATGATAATATTAACATGCTTCGTACTCAATAGGGTGGATGGAAATTCATTTTCGGCTAACGCGGAAAAGATGTTACATAGAAGCAGAATTATGACTACGTTAACATAATTACCCAATTCAATATCTTCCTACCGTCACAAGGACTTTGAATGAATAATAAAACATGAAAAGTGCCCAAAACTCAACAGAATGGTTTGAACTGCTTTTAATTGGATTCGTTTTCGGCCATTGCTTAATACAGACTACACATAAGCACGATCATAGCCTTGTATAAAATTTACTATATTCAGTTAGTCCATACTGCCCCAATGACTTGAAAGTTCTGAAAATTTCCTGAAATTTGCTTGAATGTTCAAAATATATTTTATTTTTATGGATGAATAGCAATAGAATGGTTTGAATAATTTTATTGTTACTCTATCGTGTTGTTATACATTATTATTAAATAAGTAGGTACAATAATGGAAAGACAAATTGGCTTAAAAACTGTTAAACAGTTAAAAACTGGCATGATTTTGTGGGAGTGTAGTGTTGTTTTGTTGAATCCGTCTCATGACAATTTTTACACACCGTTCGGTTGCTTGTTTGTGACGTGAAAGTTTGAAATTTTAGGCAAAACAAAATTGTCCACCAGCTTTGGATTCTCGATGCATATTAAAATGTCATTCTGTTTCACGAATTTTGTCAAGGGTGGTTCGGTCACAACCATATCAATCCAGTTGATAAATTTTGAGCTTCAAAATTAAATTTGGGCAAAATCTACGAGTGCAGGGAGTAATAGCTTTTGCTTGTTGACGTCGAGCTTTTAGTATTCTGCGTAAACCCAATACTCTTACAGCCTCACTTTTGTCAGCCCATATAGCTCTTAAGATGTTTTTGTGGTTCCCAAAAAAATTCTCTCCTTTGAATGACTGGATCGATGGCTGCCTTTAGATGGTTTGGCAAATACCGTGATAAGTTCAGAGTTTGATGTGAGAGCTTAGAACCGTAAATACGAAGTGGTTAAGTTTTTCGTACAAACCACATTTGTGCGTAAACCCGTAATATAAAATTCACCAACATCAGCAAATTTTCGGTTGATACAAGTGAGGAAACTAAAAATTACGTTAGTTGTCGTAAACCACCTTGAATGCACTATTTCTCCGGGATTCTTCTTAGACATTCTTCGAGATTCAGCCGTCGTACCATTAACATGTTCAAACAAATGACGAAGGGGAAATTATTTGCCTGTAACTGGCAGATGCATCATTGTAATGGTTTCTTCAATTTCCAAACAACTGCTTTGCTGCCTGTATTAACAACAGTCCCATTACAGCCCAACACTATAAGTTTATCACAATCACAGGTGCCATATGCAGTTCGATTGGTGCCTTAAGTAAACTGAGGTGCTCCGCGAGTATGGTCTTCCTTCTAGGATCCTCCATTGTAATCGTCTTATTCTTACATTCATCAAAGTACAACCCAAAGTCATCGCCTTCGCAAGTCTAGGGCGCGTCAGTTAAGCACTTCTTTGTTTCTGTAAACAACATTGGGTAATTTATCCTTGAAAATTAAAGCCACGTTTTGTAGTGTTGCTGATACAATCGCTACCACAGCACTATCGGAAAGTCTAAACTTATCTAAAGTTTTGGCAATTGTGTTAAGCTCATTAGGTTTCTGGAATTTATGTGAAATTTCCGGCTCATTAGCTACTTCAAGCGATTTATCAGAGCGTACAACAACTTTTGAAACAGATTATGCGTTATGTTTTTCTTGAAGCACCCCTTCTTATTTTCTTCTGTTAAGGTTATCAGTTCTTATTTTTATTTCCTTGAACTCACAATTACCGATAGCCATCCTTGATGAGTGCGTTGATCTAGCAAAAAGTCTTGTTCTTTTAATGGTACCGTGTTTGGTTTTTCGCAGCTACAACAACCAAAAATCTTACACTCGCATGATGATGTATCCAAAGGCACTTTGCATCCTCTTTGAACCGCGCGATCCTCTCTTGGTGTATTCTTACATCTTTTCTGGACCAACAAGGTTTTAATAAGCTCTTACTTATCGTGGTATGCTTTGAGCCTTTTCACTATGACACGTTGTTTTGTTACAGTAATCGAAGCCAACCCCCAATGCTTCTTTAGCTTTATAGAAAGTTCGGCACATGTGCCACTCACTAGGTTTTTATATTGAGTTTTTTTTTCGACTAATTAACAAATAACATAAAAAATGTCTTCATAAGCGGGTAAACTGACCTGCGGTAAGTCCCCTCTATGATATTTACAATTATACGTTAATTTGCAGTGATACAGAAGGTAGACTTGGTGGTGTGGTAATTTATATTAAATCCAAATTCAAGTGTACTATTGATAAACGATTCAAATGACTTCGAGTATATGATTGCTGGTTATTCAATAATGTGTACATACATCGTGTGCTTAGGAGACAGTAAAATTATAGATCTGTTGCAAACATATTGTTAGTTCAGCATATAACCAACGCCATACATCCATCTGCTTCAACTTTTCCAACCAGGGGTCGCTTCGTGTGATTTTACAGACCATTCGATACTTCCTTGATTACTAAATAACGTAATTAAGGTAAAACCTAAATATATCGACTCATACCGTTCCCTCAGCAGTATTAATGAAAACAATTTTGTGGCTGACATTTACGCTATATCTTCGCATTTATTGTACGACCTGTTAACAACAATGTTCTTTAACCTTTTAATAAACATGAACCAATAAAGACAACTTCATTTTCAAAACCTGCGACACCTTGGCTCACGTATAATGTGAAATTAATGAGGCGTGCAAAACGTAAAGTCATTACACAGAATTTCGAAATGAAACCAATAGGGCAATAAAAAGGGGAAAAAACGTGTTACAAACGTGTATGCTCCGTTAATGTCTATAATAAGAAAAACGTGTGGAAGGAGATTCACCGATTGAATTTTGCTCAACACAGAAATTCCAGGCAGCTTAAATAATGTAGAGCTTCCCAATAACTCTTTTGTGCTATTGTAAGAAATCCGCTGCCGTCTGCATTTGAGTATTCTCAGAAACGCGAGAACTGACTATTTTGAGCTAAGACACAACCACCGTTTAGCGAGGACGCGAATCAACTATGTTTAGCAATGATCTGACCCCATTTTTGACTTAAACTGGCAACGCCGCGTGACCTTGAGACGTGGCTACACTGTAAAGTGGTCTAGAAGTGCAGTAGCTATACTACTAACACTGTATAATTCGTTGTTCTGATTGTTAATTCGCTTATAAATAAATAAATAAAAAAAAAATAGAACACAATGTATCTGAAAAGTAAGGGTAATATTTGCGTAGAACACAATTTTTGTTATTTTTTTACATCATAATATCAGATTATGGGAAGATGTGTTTAATGAGAAATACTGACTGATTCTTCTATAAATCTAAAGTTAGTGAGTTTCTTGAATTCAAAGGCGAGACTAAATGTTAGGATCACGTGAATTTGTGTTACTAATTTAGATCCTCGAATTAAAAATCGCGTGTGGTGGATTCATTAAAGAAGCTTAAAGTTTTTCGTTAGTTTAAGTAAACTGCTACATGCACTGTCTTGTAGGTTAATCTGAATAAGTGTTATTTCCGCATATAAACAATATTAGACCGCATTTATTACGTCTGATATATAAATTCAGGAACAACAATGAAAGCCCTAGTAAGTACGTGTGTGTAAGTAAAGACCACAGCCGACCTCAACAAGCTGCACTTTACCTGTGTGGGTTAATATGCTAATGTACATTTTGCTCGAAACAACTATCAGACTAATTGACTCCTTATAAGCTCTTTACCCTGTTACCCTAAAATAGCACAATACTGCCTAATTGTATTCTAATTATTAATCGGTTTCTCCCACATCATCACTCCGTAGAGATGAACAAAATCTAAACCATACGTTAGGTCGGAGTTGAGACCATCTACAACTTTACGTTTAGCAGTTTTTCTTCAAGAACTTTTTCAATTTCACGTTCATTTTTCAGTTAAAGAGTACGGACACCTTTTTTTTTCAATAACTGCAATGCTTTTGATTTTAATATAAGAAATTTTGTGATCAATTGATTAAATATTTAAACATTAATTGGTGTAAAAAATTTTCATGCGTCGGGTATTAATTTTGCAGTACCATGCCGTGAATCCATAGTTGTAAAGCTGCAGAGTCAATTAGTAATATAGCTTATTTTATTACGTAACTTTTAACCTATCTTGGTATTCAGTTTGTTCATTGGTAGCGGGTAAAAACTAAAATCCTGATTTACAGAAAAACAACAAAAGGTGAGTGGTGGGAAACCTAAGCTCAAAGCTTTACATTAATCACATATTCAGATACAAAAGGTTCAGTTAAAATAACTTTTGATAATCTAGATAATGGTCGAATTTGTTCAAACGTTTTAAGGACACTCAGTATAACCTAAGGTTTTTTGTTGATTTAGATTATTAACATTGTCTAAAGAAGCCAAAAAGTATGAGGGCTATAAACCCAATAAAGACGAATTGGTATTTTTTTACAATAAATAATAGAATAGTATGTAAACCGATCCCTTTAAGAAACCATTCATAAGGTTAGCACCTTACATACACCAAAACGTATTTTTAAAATATGGTTGATATTGACCTGCTGCTTTATCCCAAATATCATTTGCCTAGATTTTAGCAAAAAAAAAGATGTGGTGTCGTACAGGACCCGCTTGAAAGCGGTTACTACTCTGACCAAACCTTACCGAAGCGAAAGGACTTCGTTCAAGTAATCAGTATATAAAAAATTAAGCCTACATTTTTTTGTTGTAAGTGAATCAGTCCTTTTTGTTTAATAAATTTAAACATTCTACCGAGACAAACTATTAGGTGCGATGGAACTTCAAATGAATACCTATCATTATGCTTTCTTCTCATTTTATAGATACCGTTCATAATAGCTTTGTTTCGTACCACTTCTATTAGTTTACTTATAGCCTGTACATAAAGCAGTCATTTTGGAATATTTATCTTTTACTGATATTGCTCTTCAAAATTTAATTAAACGTATCGTGACACATGTTTTGTTACATTAAGAGATTTTCTGCTAAAAAAATTTCTAATTTAATTTGTTCTAGCTCAACATCTTCTACTCCATCTCCTCTTTGACATTTTCATTTTTTTACGGTGTTACTAAGAAACTTTTTCTCTAAACTAAGTACTTCTAGTTGATCTAGTAAGGTGGTAACATCGCATAATAGTATACTATCCCCTGGGTCTTGTTCTGCGATATCTAACTCAAATAGGTTGCAATATTAAACTATTCGGTTGGTATGTCTTACATCCTCTTGCTCTTCTCTACCTATTTCAAGTAACTTCCAATACCTCCTTCTTGTATTTAATTCTACCATTCGTGTTGTTTTAAATATAAGTACGTAATCAGCACTGGAATTTAGTATACATTGCGTGTAAAATGTTCTATTTAGTTCTAACTTTGTGAATCGAGGTTTATAATATATTTGTATAATTCTTTTACTCGTACAAATTTGAGATAACAAAAGTTCAGTGAAATAATAACTACCAATGCAAACATCTTACATTTAAGTAGATTCCTTTAACTACACAATTACTCTTGATTATTGTCAAAATATAATATCAAAAGCAAATATTAGTGTCAAATATTTATTGAGAATTAGAGTAGCCTATCGTTTATTTCAATTTAAAAACGATAATAAGACTATTTCAAATAATTATCAAAACATTTTAGAAGTACTTTTTAAAGGTATTCGCATTTCATGCTATAAAAACCTTTTTAAGGAAGTAGACCAAGTAGGATTCGTGTTTGAGCGAGATATCTCGTATCTACATGAACTGACTGAAATAAGTTTTTAGCATGGTCAAGTGAACGTTTTCTTCACAAAAACTGTACTAATATTATTCCTCACATAGAACATTATCTCCTAATCCTCGCCAAAAAGAATAAACGTGAGTTATCACTTACAATAAGACAAGTTAATATTAAAAAACGGATTCAAACTATTTCCGCAATAATTTCTTTTAATTAGTTACTCTTTTCTCTCTTTACAGGTTTTCATATGATTATAAATACTGTTTATTGTAAAATTTACACTGTAAAAGAAAACAATGTTTACTTTGTGAAAAAATTGCTCATGATAATTAACATATTAATGACGATAGCGAGAAATCTATAGAGCTCTATCAGATACTTTATGTTAGTGGTTTCTGTAGGTTATAATTTATGAGCACTTATATTCAACAAAATACTAATTGTAGCAGGTTTATGTAAATATATAGAGAATATCTATGTGCAATATAATGCAAGTTGGTGGTAAACATTTACATATAATTGATAACTAAATGTGTAGGTTACCGTATTTGAACCTTCCGAACAGTTGCTACAGCTTCATTATATTTAAATGTGTACATACTTCACATATTGTGAATAGAAATGTGAATTGGGCTTGTTTGTAGATCACCATCGAAATAAGATTTCCAATTAAAATAAACATTATTGTTAAGAAGTTTAATTTACTAACTGTCGTGTTACAATAAATGGACGAGTCGACGTATACTCAAAGTTAGTTACTAATGGATTCAGAAACTATTTTTTGACCTCTACATAGTGCACGACATAAGTCTAGCTAAAGTAAAACTATAAATAAGATGTAACTAAATTATTGCATCAAAAAACTTCATATTCCTTTTGCTGACCAACTTCAATGCTTGATGTTGATTCTTTTAGTCAACTAAAAAATATAAATGCACTTATACCTTTAGAGCGAAACAATAATCTAATAATCACGGATAAAGTGAATTTATATCGTTTTATTAACTACTGTTATGTTGTAAGAATGAACCTAAACTATTAAATTTTTTCCCACAATAATCAGTAATCACTATCTCAACTACAATGTCCAACATTTCTTCACGTTTCCTTTACAGTATTTTCTATATGCTGCACACATTTAGACCGAACAGTTTGGTTACATTGCTGTAACATTTTCGTCTTTATAGCCATCTATTCCAATGTGTGTATTGAAGTACCCTTTTGCATGTACCCATATAAGTTCAATTGCATTAAATTCTCAATGATACGATGGTTATCGTAACATTTCATGCCCTAGCTTCTAATTATTTCATCTACCTCATACCTTCTCTGTATTTTCCGAGATTTAATAAGTAAATAAAGTTCAGTTCTAAATAGCGTGGGTTCATAACTAATATTTTTTTGTGTTAACCACGAAATCGTATTAGACTTTATCCAGGACGATATTGGTACCTTCTCGACTAACACTGAGTAGTACGGTGCATTGTCCATAATTAACAAATGCTCAATAAACCATTTTTAAAAGAGATTTCCCTTCATTTCACCATGATAATCTTCTTTTAATGACTTCGATGCAAATAATAGGGACGCATTCTACATAAATCCTGCGGTGCAACCCGCATGAATAACAGTAAAGCGTTTACCATTATAGTCCTGAGGTTTTCGTACACTCCTTACGTCTTCATCCTGCCACGACTTCCTTTTGATTAAAACCATGTTTCATCCATAAATACTATTCGTTTTCTTCGACTAGGTGAATTGGTCTCTTGAATGTATCGTTTGAGAAAATGAGTTCGCATTTCTGCTACATTTTGCTTCTCCAGTAAAGCTGTAAAGCTGTACCATTGGGGTCTTTTTTGAACTTGAATCCTAATGTGTGTAATTCACGATTTAAACTTCTATCACTAAATAAAACACGACTTTCACGAAGTTCAGCTTTAAATCTCCAACTCCAAATCATTTTTGTATACGTTAGATACATGTTGTACAATGTATTCCTAATGCACATTTTTGGTGTTTCAGGCAGATCGTTCGATTTGCTTTTTTACGAGGTCGTTTTTTACCTAGACTGGATAAAATTGGATTAGATTTACTGCGAGACTTATTCTTTACTGTGGCCGCAGTGGCCAGATCGTTTGCCGCACGCTGTAATTTTGCGATTACAATAGTGAAATAAAAATAAATATTACCCACCTCTTAAATGCAAGATAGAGAGGTTTTGTGCTAAAATTACGTCGTTAGTCAAATCATAATTAAAATACATAGTCCAGCAATACCAACGGATATTTTATTTCACTTTTCATTACATGAAACTACTCAATGACATATTTCGATTATGTCAAATGCGCTTCAAATATGTTACTATCCCCTTAATATGAGATGGCAGAATACACAATTTACAGAGCTAGGTTCATAAACTAATGGGGCAGGGCGATTCTTTCTGGCGGGAATAGCAGTGTAGGGTTTAAAGTAAATGGAATTAACGGATATCAGACTTCGCGGTTCAATAGATGTATGAAAGTGTTTCTGGGGAGTCGCTCCGTAATCAAACTATACGGGTATCAACCGACGTCTTGTTAAGTTCAGGGAAAGAAAGAAGCAGTATTGCGTGCGTGCTTTATGAACAAATTAATACTCGTCATTAGACGTACAGTTGTTAATCATAACTTAGGTTGTAACATGAACTATGTAAATTAATCCATTAATACTGTTAACTTGTTACTTGTTTTTCGTGTTGTAGCAAAAGTTAGTGTAGGTTAAGTATCTTAACGGTTGATTTACGTAAACATAATTAGTCACGTACAAATCATTTAAAAGGTCCGCCACTTGAATAAACTAACACAACCTAATTACTGACATCTCATTATTTGTTTGAAGATCGATCTGGACGACAGTAAATTGTTTTTATCATTGGTATTCTAATCAACTCGTCACATTATTTTGTTTATTATTTACAGTATTTAATCGTTTTAATGCTATAAATCGTCTGTTATTGTTGTGTAGAGTTGGGGTGAGATTATTTTGACGCACTAGGTATGTAATATTAAGTTGTCCGTATGGCGCGTTTTTAATAAGGTAGAAACGTGAGTTTGTACGAGAGAATTATTTTTTGTCTACATAATGTGTCTGGTGTAAGTGTTATGTCTCTGAAATGTTTGGTAAATAGTTGAGTATTACGTAAAAGCATGTTTAAATGTATACAGGGTTATGAATTGAGAGAATTAAATTTGAATCATAATTAATTATTTAGTAGAATCCCTTCTGAAATGGCAATGAGTGCCACTGTATGTAGCTACTGTACTTTAAGGAATGTAGGTCTGAATTGCTATGACCGAGTAAAAGGAGCGAATTAGTGATATGTTAGTACTCTACTAAAGTATAAAATGAATATGTATGTCATATTACCTTTATAAACCAATTAACATTTCACAATGTACAATTTTATGTATTAATCAATCACAAATGATGTTAGAATTTACTGAATTTTGCGGAAATGGCTTCGAGTGTATGTATGACTTTCATAAAAAGTTGAATCTAGTTCTCAATGTTGCGTAGGGTGAATATGAATGTTGAATTTGGATATTTCGAAGAGTTATTACAGTTTTTGCAGAAAGTTTAAGATGGCGTGGATGGATGACTCAAATTTTGTATTGCTTCCCTTTTAACCCTTCTTCATGATTTGAGTGCCGTCAAAGGCACGTCAAGTTAAAATACCTTATAAGTGGCTAGTTTGTTTTGGCTAAATAGAATTTAATGGCGTTTGGCAAGATGGACGTTAGCACTTATAAAAGTGAAAGAGTGACATGGTAGAGAGGGATTAGTTAGCGAACCCTTAGAGAGAGCGGTTGCGCGCGTAATCTATTTTTCTTAGAGGTATTAAGACCTGTGCTAATTTACCTTGTAAACAGTCAGTGCTGGAGTTATATGTGTGTTTGTATGTGTTAGTTCACGCAAGCAGTCAGAGTATGTAAATATTCTGCAGGATTAGTTAACGTAATCAGATTATTTAACTTATTCTTTATTTACATTATCATAGAAGTCCCTTAACAATATTAATGTAAGATTTTATGAAAGTGATGGTTCCATTTAAAAGTTTTAAAGAGAACCAGTATTACAATATTAGCTTTCTTATTCTTTTTATGTGTAAAGTTAGATGAAAGATTATACTGTTTAAAGAATAATAAAGGTTTCGACGTTTTGGCTATGTTTATTACGAATTGGTCTGAAAGTTGTTTATTGTGAGACAGATCGATTATAAAATTTCATTTGTTAGAGTCATTGCATATACAGTATTGGTTTTAGTTGCAGAGGTTGTTTATTACAATATTAATCATGATTTACTTATGAAGATAAAAGTAAAAGGTTCAGATTTGAATCAAAGCGATTCATACTTGAATGTATTTATAGATAAAAATTTCAGTATTTGAGAGAATATATAATTCATAAAGGATGCACTGATCGTTCCGCTTGTATCAATTTTAAGATGGGAGTTAATGATTTTGATTAAAAAAATGAATAAACTTAATTATTACTTTTTCCACATTGGGTGATATTTATTTATTTCAGAACTTTGATGACAATTATAAATATTAGTTCATATTTGTACGAGGGTAAATTCAAAAGCATACAAACAACGTCGCAGTACTTTGATTTTATGAGTATATAGGGTGTGATCAATAATTTTACGATAACGAGTATGTTACAATATTTTCTTGAGTTTTGGGTTATTTTGTTTTTAATATTAATTGAATTTAAAGATTTTAAAAATTGAAGTGACGTGCATGTGTTTGTTGTTTTGGATTAAGATAAATGTATTAACATTATTGAGACAAAATTTAATGTACCCCCTTTTAAAATGAAAGGATGTTGTACGAATTGAATGTTTCAATTAGAATTGTGGATAATGTTTTCGAGTAAGCTACAGTTCTTCCACAATCAGATTAATTTAAGAACTCACCTAGTATTCTATTCACATCAGAGAAATTTCAGACTGCTGTGGAGCCTAAACACTATTCTCCCGGATTGAATGTTGTTATTTGTTGTTTCGTGATAAGTGTGAGACGTTTGAATTAAAATTTCAGACATTTTACGTCTTACAGCGAACACGGCCATCTTCATGGCAGTTACCTTGGCAAGCTGCTTATCTCTGTAAGCCTACACGACGCCTAGTGCTACTACTAAATTCGATCTGTGAATTAATATTCGATGTAGTAAACAGTATGAGGAAGGTTTATTAGTTAAGTGTTGTCTTTGCAGATTACATTTTAGACAGCTTTCTTCACTAGTACATGCATTATTTGCTTAGCTATTTATTTAATTAGTATTACCTTTTGCATCTAAGTGCAGTTAAGATGTTTTTTAATTAAGTAACACTTTCAAATTAAATAGAGTGTTCATTCCTAACGTATTTTAGGTTATATATTGGGAAGGATTTAAGTATAGAAAATTGCCAAAAGGGCACTGTGTTCAATGTTGGCTTTGAACTCGGGCTTGTGTATCGGCCGAGTGACGGCGTCAATTTCACGATTCAGTTGAAACGTTACCTTTTTATGATGTCGAAAATGTCTCGTGCACGTGTAAATAGTTGAGACCTACATCAGAGGTATTGTGGTACAGATGTTTATATTAACGAGTTGGTCGTGGTGATTTTTAACGTCGATATAGCACCAGACTTTATTATTGTAAATAAATATAGCGGTAATGGTGCGTATTTAACTGTTGTACCATATTACTGAGCTATTAAGATCTAAAATTAGATCTGAAGAAAAGATAATGGGGATAAACTATTATTATATTACTTAATAGGGTTACAAACATTTCAATACAATCTACTAGAATTACCATTTATCTCTAATGGAAGCTTACTTCGTGTGTTCTATCAAATGTAATTTAATATCTTTAGTGCATTTGTTAAGACTACTTCTTAGGTTTTTAATATCATAGCGAATACAATTTATCCTATAACAAGCTCTAATCTTGTCATATATTTGAACACGTTTCTTTTCCCATATAAATTGACAATGGATGTATGAGTTTTAACAGCGTTGTTGATTTATTTTCTTTTAAAATCAGTTCCAAACACAAATAATTTGAATTGCAAAGTGTAAAACTGAATACAGCCTAGCTGCTCTTCGGAAACTATTGATTATGAATACATCAGCTGCTTACTGAGTTACATATTTTATGCACCTTTTGCACGGATAGAAATAAAACTTTCCATAATTTTAAAATGAGTTTGATGCAACTATAGTTGTAAAACTGTATGTGTGATAAACAAAATGTGTACATGAAAAAGCCCTACAATTTATGAACTGGAGTAATAGTTTAAGTGGTTGTAACGCAACATACAGAGACTTGAACAAGTGCGCAAAGGCTTTAAATATCAATTTTACTGCACCCATAAATTAAAAAGCAAGTAATTTAAGAAAGTTGCAGTTCAAAATTGCGCAATTGTAAATAATTTGATAATTTTTATTTTGGCAGATACAGTTTATGTTTAGTTTCCAGTAAATTTAACAAGACCATTTAGTGGATTTCGTTAGTCAAGCCCGATGCAAAGCTAATTCAGCTAGAAATAATTTAATCTAACAAACTAATTCAACAACGGTTGTACTTCAAACTATTTAAAAGATAAACATTGTAAACTGAATAACGCGATAGGATCTAACGAAACTAAAACGTTACATTTTAATTATAATTTCATTTAACTCAATTTGCTATTACGTACAAAATATTGTTTCATTTTGTAAACAAAATAGCAAATGTAAGGATAATGTATGGGTTTTATTTATTTCTCTTGGGCTGAGTAGCAGCAACAGCTTCGTTCACACATAAATAGAACGGATTTAGAAAGCAACAGATTCTATTATTTTTGTTGGTATATTTAACCTATTATAACGAAATATTGTATTCGTAAACGATGTTATGGATCCATTGTTTTGTATTATTCTTTTTTAAAATGTAAAGAAATTAATATAACTATACAGGGTGTGGCGCGAAGAGCTTTGGTTAAAAGTAATGGCGGATACAGTTATGTTAAAAATCTGAAATTACGAAGCTGTAGGTTTTGGATGATGAGTTCAAATATAATATTGTCCTGAATATGGCACTTCCTGTTATACCGGAAATAGACGTCAACATTGTTATTTTAAATGGAACCTAATACTTTTTATTTTATTTTCGATTTCTACATGAAATTCTAGATAAAATTTGTGCACAATGTCCTATACCAAAAATGAAGTAATTTCGAGATATTTCGATTTTTTTAAAAATTTTGAAAAATCCTAGTCCACATTAGAAAAATGTGGATTGCGCCCGTTTGGTACGACAAGTGGAGATTTGTACTGCATACTGATGATGTGAATGAGCGAACCGAGTGTTTCTCGCAAAGATAGCCCGAGATGGTATCAAAGAATATAATTCAGCAGTACAATAGCCGTTGTAATAACGATAATACAAAGAAAGAACTGAGACCATCCTTCTATACTCAAGGGACTGTATGTTAGAAGTTAAGGACGGGTCATTTATAAGCCTAATCGTTCTCTTTTGAATACGATCAACGATATCGAGAGCGTATTGGGTAGCACTAACCCAGAGGTGAGAATTATATTCCAGATGAGGCCGAATTTGGCCCTTATACAGCAGAAGTAGTTGTCGAGAGGTAAAGTACTGCTTAGATCTGTACAAAAACCCTGTTCTACGAGCAGCTGTTTTGGTAGCTGACAGGAGGTGGTCAACCCATGAGAGATTTGAAGATACAGTCATACCCAACAGAGTAATAGAGTCCAAAAACTTAAGAACTGAGCCATTCATATTTACAACAGGAAATGATCGACCTTTTTTGGCGGCGATAAGGCAACACTGAGTTTTGTTAGCATTAAATTTAACTAGATTATTGCTTCCCCATTCGAGAATACGTTGAATGTCTTTGTTGATTGAATTTGCCATTTCAGCTTTAATTTCTTGATTTGACATAGAAGGTGGTTTATCACTATGAGGAGACTGAGATGAACTACAGTGAAGAGTGCTATCGTTAGCAAAGCAACGGATGGGGTTAGTTGTTGAAGAAATAAGGTCATTTATGTACAGCAGAAAAAGTGTAGGCGCTATAACGGATCCCTGTGGTTCGCCCGCGTTAGTGCTAACTTCTTTTGAAAAAAAGTCATCAACTACGACACGTATTCGTCTTTTATCAAGGAAACTAGAAACCCAGTTGATGAGCGTATCATTTAACCCAAACTAGGTGAGTTTGGCAAGTAAACACTTATGCCAAACTTGGTCAAATGCCTTTGCGGATATCTAAAGCGACTGCAACTGTTTCAACGGACTGCTCTACTGTATTGTTCCAAACTTGGGTCACATATGAAAGGAGATCGCCTGTTGAACGACTTTGCCTAAACCCATATTGGTGGTCACTGTTGCTGATTGATGGCTTTTTTCATGATTTTAGACAAAATGGAACTGATCGCAATTGGTAGGTAGTTTGAGGGATCGATCTTATCGCCTTTTTTTGGGAATAGGTTGAACACTTGTAAACTTCCATGATGAAGGGAATTCCCCAGAAGACGTAGAGATCGTATAGAGCTTAGATAGGACTGGTACTAGTTCGGGGGAACATTTCTTTAAGACAATAGCTGGGTTACCCTCTGGACCAGTCGCCTTATTGAGGTAAAGCCTACTGATAATCGATTCCAAGAGCTTGTACCGAAAATGAATTGGTTTCATGGCGTATGAAGAAGAGTTGACTAGGGACACATATTTTCCAGAATCATTGAGACACGAGTTTGATGCAAACAAAACCACGAAAACATTGACTTTGTCTACAGAATCAGCAACTACCGATCCATCAATAGACGTCAGGGGGGGAAATGAAGATGTTCCAAAGTTTTTACTAATGGCTTTAGCTAAAGACCAAAATTTACGACTGCCTAAAGGAGATGTAGCTAGTTCATTGCATTCTCGTTGTTCAAACAACTTTCTAGTTTTAGTGATGACACTTTTGCAGATATTTCTAGCACCAACGTATTCTACATGACTGTCGACCGATTTATTCAACTTCCATTTAATGTAACATTTATTTTGTAAAGATATTCCATCAGCACAAGCCTTATTGAACCAGGGTTGGAAACGTGAATGATCTATACGGTACTGTTTTTTGGGAATGTATAACTCCATTCCCATGAGGATGACTTTAGATACTGAAAGAGCGATATCTGAAGAAGAGGACGACTTAAAACAATATTCACGCCATGGAAAGATTGCAAAGAAATCCCGTAAATCACTCCATCGAGCTGACTTAAAACACCACACGGTTCTATCGGTTTTGCAGTGGAATTAGGTACAGTAGAAATGATTTCTATTAGTCGGGAAGACCTGAAGGCGAAAGAACGGAAGTTTTATAAACAAGAGGGTTTGAAGTAAGAAAGAGATCTAGAAGATATGGAGTATGGTTAGGGTTATCAGGGATTCTTGTGAGTTCAGAAATTATTTGTGTGAGATCACATGAAATAGCAAATGTTTCTGCACTATGACCAGCGGGATTTGTAGTAGATGAAAACTGAAGCCAATTAGAGTTATGAACACTGAAATCGCTTACAATCGAGATATCGCAAGATGGAAACTGAGACAGGAGATAGTCAACTTTCATACTAAGGTAATCGAAAAAGACTTGAAAGTTACTGTCATTAGGAGACCTATAAATGCAACAGTACAATTTCATAAGATTAGGACCAGAATATTTAAACCAAATCACGTCAAATTTTTTATTTTCTAAGGAAGAAACCCTCTTGCAAGCAATTCTGTCCTTAATGTAGGCACATACGCCTCCTTTATATCGAAAGTTAGAGTGAAGGTGGTACTGAGGAAATTGCAAGTCGGGTGACTCGGAGCTTTCAGAGGAGACTTGTGTTTCAGATAGAAACAAAACATCAGGTTGTAATTGTTCAAGATGTTGGTGAATAGCATTAAGATTAGACCTGATACTGCGGATGTTGCAGTAGTGAATCAGAAAGTTGATACTTTCGATGACCGAGGTCGCTTGGGCCCTGCCCGCCCTCCCGGACATCTGAATGGGGCATGATTTTACGTCCGGAATTTATTACCCTAGAAACCACAGCCATCTTTTTTTTTTTAATTTGAGACTTTTAATCCGATAGGAAGACAGTGAGGGCGAGAAGGAAGAATAAGGATGAGAATAGATTAAGGATGATGGAAAAGGTAACCGGCAGCCCTTACCGAGCTCAGAAAATTGGAGACCCAATATTAAGGAGCCCATGGTAAGGGTGGTGGTACCTTCCCGGCTGGCATGGAGTATACATGCCTACCACCTGCAAACACTTATAATTAGGTGATCTTCCTCGAAGGGTAGAATTTTGTGAATGGTTTTTAATGAAGACCCAAGAGGATGAAAAACTTCATAAAAAAGTTATGTGGTGTGATGAAGCAAAGTTTAGCAAAAATGGATTATTTAATTGCCATAATTCCTATTTTTGGTCTAATGAAAATCCACATGTTAGTAGAGAACGTTATTTCCAGGATAGTTGGAGTTTTAATGTTTTTTGTGAAATAAAAGACGATAAAATTTTATGATGAAAATTTAAATGGTTCAAGATATTTCCACATTTTAGAAGAAGCCATACGACCGGCGTTACATACTTTAAGAAATGGAGAGGCGGCTTTAGCTTGGTATCAGCAATATAGAGCAACTCCTCATAACTTTGGGCCTGTTACTCAGCATCTTTACGTGATGTTTGATGATAGATGGATTGGCAATCAGGGTCCGTTTCGTTGGCCAGATCGCTGTCCTGATTCGGCTCCTCTAGATTTTGG
>JARFJB010000896.1:2045000-2177500 GCA_036346205.1 Vesta saturnalis
CGCTTTTTATAGTTGAACATGCAGTATAGGTCTTTGGTTTGCACTGTACGTATCTTCATTAAACACTTAACTTTATGAGTCACAAACCTCCATATCCCTTGAACTAGGTGACACGTCATTATTATATGCCAAGCGTTTGCTTCTACGTTACAGGTCAGACAGGTTTTGTGTCAGTTGCAGATACCTTCTGTAAAATACTTTGTCGCTAGACGATTTCTGGCAAATCTCCAAGCTATTATGCTATCGGCGCCTAACGACGGTTGTTTGAATACATTGTTCCAGTTAACATCTTCGTTTCCCCAGTAACCTTTTACCTTTCCATTAATTTCAAATTCATTTACGGCAATCGCTTCTTGTAAGTATTTTCGTGTATGCTTATCCACAACGTACTTTTGGTTAGTTAAATATTCAAACGTTATAGCTGGTGGCCAGTTTGTGGCGTTTTCTGTTTGTGACGTGTTTTGAAAATGTTGTTGATACAATTGTTTGAGTTCCTTGTATTTTAAAAATAATTCAATTCTAGTTATTGGGGGCACATAGCCGCTACACAAGTTTTTATCACTTTTCCATTCTCCCTCTTCCATGCAGTCGCCGATTAAGTATAAACCACATTTGGACCAAATGTTGTTAGAGAATAATGCTGCAATTGGTTTTGGCCATAAGGGACAATCACATATAGGAAGCATAAATATCTCGTTTTTGCATGCTGGAAAATTTTAAACTCTAGGGAATCCTGTTCCATCCGTCCTTTACACTTTTGCATATCTCGTTAAACTATATTTGTGCAATTCATTTTCTTTGTAGTAAAGCGCTTGCCATTGTATTTCGCTCTTACTGCACTTCTTAAGATTGTAAAAACATTTTGCCCATTTTGCGTCTACATTATATAATGCTTTTATGGCGGTAAAGATTCTGATTGTGGCAATTTTGATCTTACATGTACCATTCCTAAGCCACCTTGTTGTACTGGTAGGCATAAGCTTTCTTTGTTGGTCCAGTGCTTTTATTTTGCCAAATAAAGTTCGTAAATTTGCTCTGAATCTCTTCTACCATCTTATCTGAGACTTGAACTATTTGTAGAAGATGCCATATTTTAGGTGCAATAAAGATGTTGATAATTTTAATCCTCCCTTTTGGTGATAACGCTCCTGCTCTGTAATTCCATTTAGATAACGAATTCGCTATTTTTTTATTAATTTCATTTTCTGTTAGATCAATGGTGTGTTGTTCTGATGCACTAAAAGTCACGCCGAGAATTTTTAAATTTTCAGAATTCCAACTGCAATTGAACGGTGAATCATTTCTGGTTTTCCATACTCCGCACCATAACCCTTTTGATTTGGGTGTGTTGATGACGGCTCCGGACTCCGACGAGAAGCAGTCAAAGCATTTTTTGAGCGTTAGTAAATCGCTGTCGTCAGATACGAAAAAGGAGATATCGTCAGCGTACGAGGAAAAATAAGTTTTTTGAGAATTGCCTATCGGTAATAAAAAGCCTATCATTTCTCTTTTGCACATTTTCAGAAATGGATCTATTGCTATTGTAAAAAGGGGACCTGATAATGGGCATCCCTGCCTAATCCCTTTTTTAATTTCTAGTGGTTGTGACAACAGCTGTTGAACTCTGATATGTGAGCATGCTTGCGAATACATGGTCTTGATTATGTTGATAAAATACTCAGGAAAATTCATTTCGTTTAGAACATGGAATAGATAGTTGTGTTCGATGTTGTCAAACGCGCTTTCGAGATCAAGTGAGAAAATGGCTAATGCTTTATTTTCTGTGTTTGCGTAATGAATAGTGTCTCTCAGTAAATGGAGACTATCATAAATTGATCGACCAGGTATGCTGTATGATTGGTCACATTCTACTACGTTTTCAACTACGCACATGAGTCTATTAGAAATTGTTTTTGCTAATATTTTATATTCTGTAGTTAGTATTGAGATTGGTCTCCAGTTTTGAATATTTAACGAATCCCTACCTGTCTTTTCTATCAGAGAAATAATCGAAGTATTCATAATCCTCGGTATGTCTGTTTTATGTTTGAGACTACTAGATACTGCTTCGAAGTAATGTGGGCCTAATTTTTCCCAAAATTGGATGTAAAATTCAACAGTAAATCCATCTATTCCCGGTGACTTATTTTTGTTCAAACTGTGTGTGTGTGTGGGTGTGTGCGTGTGTGTGTGTGTGCGTGTGTGCGTGGGTGCGTGCGTGCGTGCGTGCGTGCGTGCGTGTGTGTGTGTGTGTGTAGTTACCGAAATTAAAGCTGAAAGGTAAAGTAATATTTAATGATTTGTTTTCATTAGTTTTAAATGACGTTTATTAAGTTATAGGAGCTTTTAAATTTTCTATTGCGTTTTATTTATTATTGTTTTGACGAATATTAATTTTACTTTGAACAATTAATGACCGTGTTTAAAAGTTATCTTTTGTTTTGTTAACTGAGCGAGTAATTTTACGTTAAAGCTTACATCGAAGATTTATAATGAAATTTGAGTTTAAGTTTTCGTAATTCTTGTGGATTTTAAATGAAGTTTTAAAATTTTACTTAAGTGTAAGCGAGCTTTACGTAGTTATATTTGAAGTACAATTTTTAGGTAAAAGTGAATGTTTTATCTTCGAGTGATCATTAAGGTACCTTTCATCAATACTTATTTCCCAACTCTTCATTACCGTATCTGAGCCTCGTTATCATTCCTTTCTTTCCTTTTTTCCCTTCTCCTTACAGATATTCTAGTATTCCTTCTCCTTTAATACCTGTATAACTTACATTGTTTTGTTTCTTTTATTTTTGCCCATCTTTTTTGCTTTTGTAAGTCTCTGTCTATCAAATCCCAACACCCATTTTCAATGTTCTTCTTGTAGCACTTCCACCTCTTTTCGCTTCTTCCATCCCCTATTGTCATAATAAATAGAGCTTAGAGTAATTATTGATATGTTAAGAACGTTCTGCATTCTTGTAAATTTTACTTAAATGTAATCTTTAGGACTGACATTGTTAATGTGCTCATTAGGGTGGGTATTTAATTGATTTAGATTATATGTCTATATAATTGGAAAGTGTAGAATACTCGACGAACTGTGGCAGGATTTATAACTAACAAAATACACCCACGTGCCTCACAAAAAAATAAAAAAACACCGAATGCGTTCCAAAGGCTAAGCTATCATCAGCAGTCAGCTGGGACGAACTAAAGGAAGTTTCTAATATATGTACCAAAGTTTCATAGCAGTCAAGTACGTATTTATTACTAACATGTTTGATTAAAGATACCTGACCTACTATATGATTTTTAACAAACATTTTTAGGGCTACGCCAGACTTTAAAGCGAATTTTGATCGTTTAGTTTGCCTTATATATTTGAACACGATATATATATATATATATATACATATATATATATATATATATATATATATATATATATATATATATATATATATATATATAATCAGAAATGTCCTTTAGTTTGTCCCAGTCGACCGCTGATGGTGATAGCTTAGCTATTGAAACGCGTGGTACGTGAATGTATACTGTTTGTTACGTGTAACATAAAAAAAACTGTATGGGTAGACACTACTGTTTATCCAAATCACTAGTATTAAGTTTCAGCTTCAAGTTGTTTTTCATAGAATAGCATTAGTAACTAATAAGGCTGTGAAAGCCAAGGAATACAACTAAACCCGGTTGTTAACGTATTTCAGCATAGCAACTAGTATCATGTTCTAAAAATTAACATAAGCTTAATAGAATTAAGTAAACTAGGTGTAATAATATTACATACAGAAGTGACGATTTATAGAATGAGAAATTTTAATCAGTCGAAATTACAACGCGTAGTGTAAAATACAGCAATGCGTCATATGTCAATTGAATAATTAAGGAATAAACTACTGATGTATTATTTAGAATTTGCTATATTATACAATAATAATTACTGTAATGTGAAAAATAATGATTGACAGCTATCATAATGGTTTCTGCTTATAATGAAGAAACAACGTTTGCTATTTTGTAGCTAACTAATCACGACCATACTTTGAAATATTGTAAACATAAATATATGGGGTTTGTCAGAAGTGGTTGTGTAAAATACAAAGTGCGTTTTGTAACAAAGTAATATATTTTTTGGCCAAAATTTCTAAATGGAAACCCGCTAACATACAAGATTTTCAGTTTTCTAATACTTTCATTACTATTTTAAGCTACTACTTTTCAGTCACATTTGAACAGACGAGAGAGTTCCGCTCACATACAAGTTTTTCAGTTTTCTAATACTTTCATTACTATTTTAAGCCACTACCTTTCGGTCATATTTGAACAGAAGAGAGAGTTCAAACAAATATAAGCTCAACGTATATATTAGGTGTTTTTTATATTACTGAGATTTAGGACACTCGAACATATTAAATATCAAGATTCTTTCCATATCCGTTATATGTAATAGATGTACCAAAACCTTAAAGCAAATCTCCCAATTAACTTTCAAGAACAAGAGAAATTCTGTAATAATCTAAATAATAATTGAGACCTGTACATTTTTCATGTGAATTTTAGTAACGTAAATAAACAGAAAACTGACCAAACAAACTATGTCCTTATTCTAAATATATCGTGCGGAACGTCTGCTGCAAATGAAACGTTAAATATGCAAATCTTAGGTAACCTGAATAATTAATTCGATGATATTACGAATTTATATTGACCTCGTACATTTACAGCTCGCACTACACATCATCGATAATCTAAATTGTAATTTGTAGCATACATATATATATATATATATATATATATATATATATATATATATATATATATATATATATATATTATCAATGTGAGGTCTAGACGTTCCTCGTAAGTTGTGAGGACTACCAGAAGGAAGGGTGCTAGAAACTTCAAAGTAATATTAATAAATTCGTTATTTTTTTTGTACTACGCAAATCTAACAAATATACACGTTTACATTTATAAATTTGACACCGAGTATATTCCGTTTAAAGTGAAGTTATTTTATAAGGCTATTAAAGCTAGCCTATATAAATATTCGTCATTGTTATATAGTTATGAGTGCCGTATATAATAAATTGTTTGACATATTGAAGCGAGGACCATGCCATATTGCCACTATAAAGAAGTCAATTGGAACGTGTAATTACACTTCGCGCGATTTTATTGTCTACGTTTGCTATATTTGGCTGGTTCAGTTTGTGTAAATACACCCACAAGTGGAATCATTGCATAAAACAGAAAAGTATCAATTAGGACATATTTATGTTATAATTAATATAATGTAATAGATTTTCTTATTTGATAAAATCCTTACAATAATTTAAAATATTTGTCTGTGATTCTTCTTACTTAAGTACACTTCTACGTAGTGTGGTGTGGTCAACTACTAAGTGGATCTAATTCCTAACAAAAATTTTCAACATGTTAGAGTATAATACTGAGACTGATTAACAAAAGATTAAAATTTTGTTATATATTTGACGAAATTAACAAAGTGAATGTTTCCTGCAGTGCAAAGGAAATTATAAGGTGTAATCAGGTGTAGAAGGGGGTGATCAGGGCCGTTCCTAAGGTATCTGCTGCCCGTGTACCAAAATAATTTTCCCGTCCTCTGATTAACCGTAATTTCTTTAAAATAAGTAAAACACAGGAAATGTGAAAAAAAGTAAATTGCATTTCGGAAAAATAAGTCGGCAGGACTTATTAACATGAATAGATATTTATACTTATTACATTAAAAAAAGTTGCACTTTGAAATGATACGAAGGATGTACAGTGTTTGATGTCCCTAGCATAGAATACAACATTATTTTTCAACATAATCCCCTTGATCATGAACTCACTTATTCCAGCTATGCTCAAGCATAGCAACACCTTTCTTGAAAAACGCGTAATCTTGATCACAGAAGAAGCTCTGCACTGCTGCAGTACATCGCTCTCAAATTTTGTTCCTGAAGACTCTGTTTTAGCTTTGGAAACAAATAAAAATCACTGAGAGCCAAGTCAGGGAGTTGGGTGGATGCTATATAACTTCAAACCCAGCGTCATAAATTGAATTCATAGAAATAAGGCTCTTATGAACTAGGGCGATGACTTAATAAAAGCGAATTCCGCGTGACAGTTTTCCTCTTCTTTTTTCTTTAATGCAATAACGAAGTTTTGTAACTAATACTGCATAATGTTGACCAGTGACTGTGTGGCCACGTTCCATAAAATCTACCAGTAAAATTCCTTCGGCATCCCAAAAAATTAGCCATTCTCTTTCCCGCTGAAGCCTGTACACGAAATTTTCGTGGAGGGGAAGATCCTGGATGACGCCCTCCGTACTTTGTTGTTTGCACTCGGGATTGAAGTGATGAACCCAAGTTTTATCGACCGTAACATAGCGATCGAGGAAACATTTAGGATTACGGTTAAACAAGGCTAAATTGGCTATTGAAGAAGTAACCCTCAAACACTTTTGTTCGGACGTCAATATTCAGGGTACCCACCTTGCTTCCTTATGAAGCCCTAAATAGTTATTTATTAAGGTTCCAATCGTACAATTTGGAAGGCCTGTTATCTCCGCTATACGTCTTCTTGTCAATGGACGATCTTCTCTGATCATGCCATTCACAAGATGCAATGTTTTCTTGAGTATACGGAGAATCCGGCCGACCAGCACCTTTTACACATTCGCAGGTTGTTCTGCCATATTTGAAGGCTCGAGACCAATTTTTTACTACTTGATAGGAATACGCAGAATCTCCAAGCACGCCAGCCATATCCGTATGAATTTCTTTATGTGTTAAACCTTTCTTTTGTAGGTACTTGATGACAGCATGAAGCTCACTTTTTTCCATTTCCCAAAATCTTCGTGCAACCACTACTATCAACCTGTACAACTTTGACACTATTAAAGTCCGAATAACCAAATTTGGCAGTTTGTTTGACAAAACAAGTGCGGTTACTAAGGGCAACATATTTCAAAACCAAATACTGTACATCCCTCGTATATTAGCGTGAATTGATATTTATACTAATTTGTACTCATTTTTATTAATACATTGTTATTATGAAACATTTAAATAAATTTTGCTTTTTTTGGCTTTTTTAAAGCAAATTTTGAAATAATAATAGGTAAGTCTGATAACCTTTCTTGACTCGTTGTTCACTGCAAATAATTTTTATCATTTTGTTTCAAAAAACTCCTCTCGCCGCTAGCAACTGTCACCGGTAATGTTAACAACATTCTTATAGCAACTACGATGCATTGTTATAAATTTCATTGCATAAACCTTGGGCAATAATATCACTTTCATTTTTAGATGTATCAAATAATATGCTCTAAAGATTTACATTTTAAAGACCTATTTAAATTATCTAGTTTAAAGAAATTACTTATTTAAGTTGTTCAGAAAATCCAAATATTGTGATGATTTTTTATTTGATCGAACTTTTCTTTGATTTTTCCAATATCACAATATCGATATTCTCAGCAATATTGTTTTCCTGCGCTAAAATATTAATAAATCCTTTATCTTATCTAATATCATGTGAATATGCCTTAGTTTGTTGCAGTAATAACATATATTTGATAAAGCAGTACTGTTTCCTACATTGTTTTGCTTACGACGAAGGATTTTGACTAAAACGTTATATCATATCAGTATGAAAGATCTGAACCTAAAGGATTTAGTTTTTGACAGTAAAGAATTTGACACATTTCTTGTATCATAATCTCTTGTGTTATCGGAATAGAGCGTATGTAAAGCATCATATATTTTACCTAAAAATTGTGCCCTTTAGTGCATCTATTCTGCTTTCTCATCTAGTATCCGAAAGGGGGGTAATGTTAAAGTAGGGATTTCATCTTTTATCTGATGTAAAGAAGAAAACGTACAGCTCCTGTACAATTGCAAGAAAAAACTTGTTATTTCTAAAGACGCCTTAGCAGCATCACTAACGAATAAATTTAAACTGTGGGCTACACAAGGCACATAAAAAGCTCTAGGGTTTCAGTGAAGAATTTGTTTTGCCCTCCATTATTGCGACCCTTCATGTTTGTACCATTATCGTAACACTGTCCCCTAAATAAGTATTGTGAGTGGCCAAAAAATCTATTACATCATTGGTTATACCCTGTACTGTAATTAGATATTGAAATGAATCCTGAAATGTGCTCCCTGATTTCAATTTGCTTTGATTCGTTGTTTAACAGAACAGATGTTACCACATCAATAAGTTGGTCCTGGTGACTTATATTAGGTGTGGAGTCTAAAATAATGAAATAATATTTACTATCTTTCAGCAGGTTTATTACATCGTGTGTTGTTTTCTGTCCCGAAAGGGAAATAAGTTCATTTTGAATATGAACTTTCAAATAGTGAGGTATAATTGTTGGATTTCTGTTAATTCTAGAGATTAATATTATTAAACTGTGCAATCGTTTCCATTGATTTTAAAAATTTCCATTTTGTTGCTCGTGCAACTTATTATTTTTACCTCTAGAACCTAAATTTTGACCGGTTAAACGTTTAACAGCATAAATTACAATTTTTAACACGGATACCCATCTATCTTGTTTCTGATTTATCAATTTCTCATTTAGCGAATCAGTAGTGGATTGAGATTGAATCGATTTATTTAAATTGACCCAAGATTTCGTGTTACAAATATTACTGTTTGATTTGTCATGACGCTCAACAGCTTGAGACAAATATCTCATATCAACATCCCCTCCAACAAAGGCAGTAGGACAGGTTTTAGATATAAAACAAAAAAATACGCAACCTTTTAATATAGCATAGGATAGCCATCTCTGGAATTATTTTCCCGTTACTTAATCTTTTTTATAATATGCACTCCTTATCCAAGAGAAGGTTTACTTCTGTTTCTGTATGTTGGGTTATACCTAACTCTACTAAACGTAATTTAATTTTGTCGATTAGTACGGAAAGCTAATGGCTAGGACGCTTATAAGTATCGTCTTTATACACGCTTACTTCTTCCAACGAAAACTCGCGTTCTACTTTTTCCTGGCCACAGATTCAACTATTTCAGAATTTGTCTCTTCAGTCAAATCAACTTCCTTCAGAAATTTGGCTAATGAAGACGGTCCTTGCCTGTGTCGTCTATTTCGTCATTGTGATCTATGATGTAATCTCTGTTGTGTGCTCCGATTTTTGTGAGATTGAACATTTCCTTAGTGAGCCACCTGCCGTATTGGCCAACTCTTCTTTTTCGAGCTTTTTTTTCTGGATCGAGCTTCAGAAAACTTTTTCGATTATCAGACATCTATTGAGAATAAAATTAAGTATGACATAAGGTGTCAACTAACTTATCGTAATATAAGAGTTAAAATGTTTGGATACATTTTGATAAAGATAAATGTTTGCAAAACAATGCTCTGCTGTTTCGAACGTTGACTTAATATTTTACAAAAGAGTGATACTATTTTAAATTTTCCAATTGATAAATCAAAGTTTATGACTATTGCGTTTTTTTTTACGAAAATCTGTCATCTAGATGTATACATTTATCCTATTAATTAGGTAACCGTGCGTAAAAAATGTACCATAAAGTGTATTTACGTTTAATGCATTTGCTTTTGAGTTTATATACAGCACCAGATGTGTTCAGGAGCTTAAACAGCGAGTTAAAAGCAAGGTAGAATTGCATAGAAGATAGTGGATTTTCCTATAATATACCTCAGCAAATCTTAACCTTAGCAGCATTGTTGTTGTTGACTTATATTTTGTCGGTGCCTTCAGGGCTATGGCGTCTATCGTGAGCTAATGTTGTAAAGTTTATTTGTTCCATGTGACTTACAATTGCTTGTTATATGACCATGGTCTCGATTTCGGAGCTGTGATGTTCAATTCCATCTAACCATTCAGCATTTCTCCTGAATCCTATAGGCTCTGCCCAAATCCAGCTTCCGCAATTGTAAAATGTCTGCGTATCCACATTTCCTTGAGTGTCATTAGATTAACTTGGTATTGACCCGAAGATTCCATTTCTCTGAAACATTATTTTTAACTAGTTGCTATTTGCGTATTTCGTTTCTTCCTCTTCGAGAGTTCGATGTAGCTGCGAAGCTTGGCCTCTTCGCCTTGTACCATTGTATGAGGCGATCTTTAAGTTCCTGTAGTTGTTTATTATTCGGGGACTGAATATTGACTCCTGCTGAACCTGCAATTGCTGTTATCCTCCTGATAACTTTCTTGGAACGTTGGTTCTATAGTTAATGGCCGATAAGATCGGCTTTGGCTCTAAGCTTGTTGATATCCATTTCAACCCTTTTCCTCTAGGCGGGGGATGATTATTGTTACTTCTTGGTCCTGTGGTTGCCGGCTATTAAGCTCTATGGCTAAAACAGCAGAACAGTAGAATCCAAAATGCAGTTCTTCTAGCGGTCGTTGTGTAGTTAGGTAATCATCAAGTTAGTCATTAACCAAAGCGATGTTCTGTTTTCCTATTAAAATACATTTAGCTATACAATAATTTACCCAAAAGTTGTGAAGTTTATCTGGTCCAGGTGACTTACAATTGCTTGTTATATGACCATGTTTTCGATTTGAGAGCTGTGTTGTTCAATTTCATCTCGCCATTCTGAATTTCTCCCGAATCCTGTAGGCTCTGCTCAAACCGAGCTTCAGCAGTTGTAAAATTTCTTTGTATCCACATTTCCTTGAGTGTCATTAAGATAAACTTGTTATTGACCCGAGGATTACATTTCTCTGAAAAATTGTTTCCGATCAGTTGTTATTTGCATATTTCGTTTCTTCCTCTTCAAGCCTTTTTCGCCTTGTACTATTGTTTGCATTTGATGTCTCTTATTCGAGGACTCAATGTTGACTCCCGCTGAACCTGCAATTGCTGTTATCTTCCTGATAACTTTCTTGTTCTTGTTCCGTAGTTAATGACCGATAAGATCGGCTTCGGCTCTAAGCTTGTCGATGTTCATTTCAAGCCTTTTCGTCCAGGCGGGGAGATGATTATAATTTTACTTCTTCGACCTCTGGTTACTGGCCATTAAGCTCGATAGCTAAAAACAGCAGAAAAGTAGAAGGCTAAATGCAGTTCTTATAGCGTTGTGTAGTTAAGTAGTCGTCAAGTTATTCATTAACCAAAGCTTGTTGTTCTGCTTTGTTATTAAAATACATTTAAAAATTTTTTACTTACAACTGTATAAGGTATAATTAAGCAGGCTTTAATTCGATACCGAGTGTATTCAAATAAGTTGTGGTTATTTTTTTTTGTTAAATTTTAAAGTACAACGTTTTTGTTCCACCAGTAGTTATGAAGCTTTAGTTAGATTAAGCACACACATATAAAAATGTACATTAACTTGAAATGTGAATATTAGTTCCATTTCTAGTTAAAAACATTATTATAAAATAAAACAATGGAAAAATTAGAAAACCATAATGGATGGTAACGTGAGCAACTCTACATGCATGTGTCCAGTATATATCTTGATTAAACTGATATAAGTAAAAAGAGGAGTTGACACTAGAAGGAAATGGTTCTATTATATAACCGTAATTAAGACAACATCTTGTCCAAGTTTTTTTTACTAAGCTAAACCTTAACCTCCATAAATCTTGTTTAATTATACTTTATTCATTAGCTGAATTGCATAAAATCGAGCGGGTTAGTTTTCCTTACTCTTACTAAAACATAAAACTAAGTATGGCGAACATTATTATTCAACTCTCGTGATTGAGGTAAAAAAGAACTTTCCGGGAACAAAATGAGAAGAAAATTACGTTACAATTTACATAGATCTTGTCTTTACGAAGAACGTCAAAAGTTACCTAATTTTCAAATATAACTTTAACTTACAACACATGAAATGTAATTCAAGCCCTTTTTATACGAAAAGCAGCTTAGGGATTTCAAAAAATTGTTAGGTTTCGTTAATCTCAGAATAAATATTCCATCGATATTTCCGGATAGCACAGTTTCAACTAGTTTAATCTGGCGTATAAACAAAACTACATTTATCCTTTACGCATTACTATTTGCTTTACCTGATAGGCTAACGTTAACCAGAACATCCTACTCTGTAATCTATAATCTCTTAATTCCTGACCATTCAAACGTATTACCAAGCAAGTAAGCCTCCGGACTGTGATTTTATGGAAATGTCACCCTTCTATAATTCCTAATACTAACACAATCAGTTTTTGATGTCTCAGAAAAATCTTTATTAAACGTAACTCTCTGGTGACATTTCATATTTTTAGATTTCCTGTAATATGACAACTTTTATCTAAGATTTTACATTCCTCTTGTAATTAAAATAATTCATGTGGAAACTATGAATTCATCTTGTCTATTTTTTGCTGTAACTGACATAGCATGAAACTAAGTAGGACTTGCATTTATTATTCCAAATAGATAGACATTTTCTTATCAAACTATCATTTTTATAATTCCTAGATTACATAAGTTTTCTTCTAGATATTCATTTTTGCAAAAGCATTCATTGACGTTTCATTTTTTGTATCTACGATAGATGTTTATGAAAGAAATCTCTTTATCTCTTTTTTTAAGTGTCAAACTTATTATTCTAACGTGGTGAAAAAATTTAAGGCAATAACTTTCTTTGCCTACATAATTTCATGTAAAATTTAGTTTATTCCTGATATTAGCGGGTTCTGCTTTTGGTATTCTGTAGTCTTAAGACATGAAGATCATTTTACTTATTAAGTATAATATCTTAAATTGTTACAATCAGTTTTCCCGGCATTAAATTTTGCAAAATTTCCTTAAAGCAATATTTCGTCTAAGAATATCGAAAATATCAGTGCTCGTAAACGAATAAACCGCGTGGTGATTTTATAAAAACTATTTATTTCGCTTTAATAGATTACCGTTTGTATTTTCTGCACAATTTTTTTTTCCACTAATCGATCGCTAACGTAACTACAGTCCGCGCGGCCAAAGAATGCCTGAACGTTGGATGCGCATTCGTCCAGCTTCAAGTCTCTTAAGCGCGGCATGTCAGTGGCGTCGCCACCAAAAGCGCGTTCTGTTTGTTATCATGTATTACACTAATTAATTATTTATTTCTGTTATTAATTTACACACGTACTTGTTAATTTAACTTTATTACAATTATTGCAACAAAACGACAGTGAACCATATTGTGTCCGATGTGAATTTTAAAGCTCATAATACTCAAATTTATTAGACAAATATGTATAAACAACAAATACTTTCACAATACATAGTAAAATAAATAAGTAGTTTTGCGGCTCATGTAAAGCTAATGCCATTTGCTTAAATTCTCATTAAAGAAATCCTAATAGTTGACATTTCTTAGTATCATTAACAACAGATTACCAAATATTCAAAAATGTTTTTATTAGTTAGTTCGTTTTCAATTGTGATTTAGAAGCGAGTGGAGAAATATGAGTTCTACATTGGGAAAAAGTGGCCAAGTAATAAGTGGTCAAACGCGTGAGGTGATATATAATGTGTACAGTTATTTGAAAAACTTACACCCCACATATACCTTGAAACAATTAAAAGAAACCGTGTCTGAAGCAACAAAAGTGTCTGTTAGATCAGTGGCAAATATTATTAAAGAGGGCGAAGGTCCAACGAAGATTTTCAACTCCAGGCAAGAAACGCCCACGTCCGTCTCCTGTGACCAACTTGGAAGATTTCGAAAAGAGCCTTTTTTGCAATATAGTATATAATTTTCACAAGACCGAGGGTGCACGGGTGACAATTCCTGCTCTACGCGAGAAAAATTTAAATCAGGAACTAGCAGCGGAGACTATCACGACGAGATGAATGGTAGCAACTACGAAAAATGGTTACGTGAGAAACTTTTACCAAACTTGCCTCTACAACCGGTTTTGGTTATTGATAATGCGCCGTACCATAATGTTCAGGTGGATCGTCCTCCAACAAGTAATTCGAAAAAGGCAGATATGGTGAAGTGGTTAATAGAGAAAAAGATACCGTTCACTCCTTTTATGTACAGACCACAACTTTATGAAATAATTAAGCTACACAAAAAGGAACATATAACGTACAAGTTTGATTGTATATTAAGTAATAAAGGACATACGGTGCTGCGATTGAGTTGATTTGGGCTCAAGTGAATAATAATGTTGCAAAGAGAAATACCACCTTTAACCTCAACCACATTAGAAGATTGTTGAAAGAAGAAATAGCGGCTGTTACTCAAGAAAACTGGCAAAAGTGCTGTAAGAAGGTAATCGACCAGGAAAAAAATATTTAGAGAACGAAATACTGATTGACGTACAAGTCGAAAAACTGGTGATAAATTTGGAGGACGATTCGGAAACTGAAAGTGGCTGGTCTAGTGATGAATGATTGTGTGACTTATTTGTTAGTAGTATTTAATATTACTATAATAGGTAATTATCGCCGTTTGAGTAACTTTTCCCCAAAGCGTATGGAAATATAAAAATTGGTTACCTAAGAAATATCATAATTTTTTTAAATCCTGAATAATACTCTTAAAATACAGCCCATTCTGTTTCTATAATTAAAAATCGAACTTATACTTTTTTTATTTTCATAAACGATTAAACTGTTGTGTTCATTTGCAATTCAAATATAAAATTTATTACTTGTCAACATTGTTATTTTTTATTTTATAAATGTTTAAACTATTACTGTTCATATGTAGTTCAAATAAATAAAATATTTTAAAATTTCTTGTGGTTTGGTGACGAATAATTGAAAACGCGACACCGACGCTTTCAGTCGCTATTGCGTTAACGAGTGCGGCCGAATGCACGAACATCCATCAGCGACACGAGGCATTCTTTGGCCGTGGGGACTGTATACAGCTTTAACTTTTCGTTAGAATGCCAACGCCAATCTTATTTTCACTCTGCGCAGCGATCAGTTAGTCCGCTAATATCAGTACACCGTGGTAGAACCCCGGCTATTTCGACTGCCTGAGCTTCGCCAACTACGGTTCCCAACCAGCAGCGAGATAACAACTAAGCACGCACTATCGAACCAATCCCGTATCTGCAGGAGCTGTGTCAATCAGCATCCATGTTATGGGCAACAACAAATCGACAAAACCATGCGAGAGGTTCAGTACGCAATAACCTTTAAGGCAAATGGAGTCAATTTCCTCCGAGAACTGAACCGAAGAAAAATCGCCTTGACGGGAGTAAGGGCGATCAGTTAAGGATTCTGGATAGCGCTTGTCTATGTAGACTGAGACTGACTAATATGTACCCCATAGGCACCGAGTAAGTACCGAATGTACCTGCAGAAATATCCGAGGACGGCGTTTATACAGTGTTACGACAACGTGCTCTCCTTGTTTGCTTCAGAATAAACAAGTAAGTAGGTATGATAGCCCTCGTAGTAATAGTGAAGGTTAGACATATATCCGTAGAAAACTTGAGACGGAATACATAAATCAGGTAGTATCGTCGCTCTCACGGATTGCATTACAACCATCGGTTTTTCAAGATGTCATCATACTGAGACAAGTGTAGTAACGATCATCACATCAGTAAATGAGCGGAACCCCGCATGCACCAAATTGTGCAGAAGCACAGTCTCAAAACTTCAGGAGGTGATCAAACCTTAAACACCTCCCACAAAGAAGAAATATCAAAAAATTCCAACACAGCGACAGAAGAGGACCGCTCAAGCGCTCAGGTACTCTCCTCAACTAGTACGGGCATAAGTCACGGCGTCAGTTTTGGTCGTAGTCCTCAATACCCATACTTTAATTTTTTAAGGTCTCGCGCGCCGTTTTTGATTTCCTCGGAAGCGTTAATCTGGTAAACACCCCACCTGTAATCTAACATGACACTGACTCTAGTCCCCGAATGGGGATCAAACATAGCAACAACAACACAACCCCCACAATATTACCACTTACTTTAAAAAAGTCTTTGAGTAGTCTATGTAGCACAATTACTTTTACCTTGTTTCATTATAATGTGCAATTATTGACTCATAAAATAAATTGTCAAATTGAAAATTGTCATTTTCAATTTCAAATGAACTTACTGAATGATCATAATGCCTCCATAACCAAAACCGGTTATGTAGTAGATTTTATTTATACAACTTTATTATTTTAATAATGTTTTTAATCCTTATTGACTGTTACAGATTCTATCTTTTAGCTTTAAATGTAGAGTACAATATTGAGGTAACATGCGTCAATAGTACACTTAATTGTGGGAGCTCCAGTTCCATAATACTCGAAGATATGTTCATATTAGTATACATTTATAAAGGCTTGTGTATTATATATTTTAATTATTGAAAAATCGAACCCATTGAAACAGTTTATGACATAAAACATCTCCGAATACCTATTACTTTTTAGTTAAAACAGACCGACCACACTAACAGTAGGTTTGACGCATAAACTACGATTGTATACCACGGATCTTCAAACAGTGATGACTCAAAAAAAAATTATTTGGCGAAAGAAAAAATCACCAAATGGAAGAAGGATAAATCTAATACTCAAGTTCGTACCCGAGCTCAGAATATAATAAAATTGTTGCCTGGACCAAAAGGTACTGCACGAAATGCCAGAAGTGAAAGTGATTGCCTGAACCTATTTATAAATGAAACATCAGTAATTCCTATAAGACCAGTTTCAATGTTGATAGTTATTATAATTTGTCAAGTACTGCTGCCCGGAATTGTACGTGTCTGTGCAAGTTGAAACCTGAACTACTGCTGGATGTATAAAAGCAGGCGCAGCTGATTTTCATTCAGTTCTAATAAACGTAGCATTGAGTGAGCTTATGAAACACATATGATAATGGCTTCAAACAGAATGTGAAAAGCGTGAGATTTGGTGACCGTGTCTATGAAGAAACAGTGAAGCAGTGGGCAGCTGAAAGTGATGATCTGCCTTCTGACAAAAGTGATATGTCAGAAGCAGGAAATGATGGCACAGAAGACAATTTTCGAATTGATTTCTGACGAGTATTCTGGATCCAGTTCTGATAACGTTCACTATAATTCAGGGGACGATATTAGTAATTCTTCAACGAGTGGTCACATTGCTCCAAGTGGACTGAATTCTGCGGTTTACTTATTCATGCGGGACTTGGCAGAAGTTGGGATGTTCCTGCGAGAGAACTATTTTGTAGTGAATTTGTCAATCGTATATGCCGAGCCACAATGTCCATATTTGACTTTTAACAAGAAGAGAACCCGGAATGCGCGATTGGAAACCGATAAGTTAGTAATGGTATCCTATGTTTGGGATCTATTCACTCAGCAATGCAAAATCTGCGTCATACCGGATACTAATATAACTATTGATGAACAACTCGTTGGGTTTAGAGGTAGATGCAGATTCGTACAATGTATGTCAAGTATACCGGCAAAATATGGACTTAAAATAATTTGGATGTGTGAATCTAAGTCTGGTTACGCTTTGGATAGTTTAGATTATGTTAGTCGCCAGCCCGGAGAACCTTCACATGAAAAACTAAAGCTTGAAGTAGTACAAAATGTTGTGCGTGGCATTCATAATTCTGGTGTCAATCTCACAATAGACAACTATTTCAATAGTGTTCAACTAGAAACTTATCGGTTGGATAAAAATATTACTTCTGTGGGTACATTACGTCAGAGTAAGCGTGACATTGTAAACGTAATGAAAGCCTCCAGTCAATGCACAAAACTCCGAATCAACCGGGCAAATTGCACTAACTCTGGTGGAGACCATCTTGTAAAGCTACAGGGCATGAAGTTTGCACCACCTCTAGCTCGGAAGAAGATGGGAGTACTACAGCGAATGGACAGGGAACCGCCAATTGCAGCTCCTTCTATACTCGGACGGGCGCCACAGTTACGCCCCAATGATTGCAGGCGATGTTAGAAAATCCGAAGTGCCCGTTGCCTCTGTCGACACCCCGCCTGCCCAATCCGCTTAGAGTTGAGACTCTGTTTTGGGTTTCCTTTGAGGCCCCAATATGGAGAAGGTGCTACCTGTCATCCGAAAGGTGCCAGCGCCCAGAATAGAACTGCGACTGACCTGTGGGGAGTGATCCTAACGTACGGTCCTTTTTGGGTAATCCTTCAAAGGTCGGACGTGAAGGTCTCATGATAAGTAGTTATTATTGGTTATAATTTTGTTTCTTCTTGTTTTGTTAAAACCGACAGTAATTATCCACATAATTTATACCTCCTTTTATTTCAAACACGTGGAGCATCAGCATCAACTACACCAATCGAGCGACAACAGAGCAGACCGCACCATATCTACACCACAACCATCAACAACAATGCACAGCAATACGAGATTTTTTTTGGAAACGCTGTACAACAACCATACACCACCAAACAGTACACAATACTTTGTTTTGTGTTACATGTAATTTTGTACTTAGTATTAGAATTATTATTATCCACAGTTATGCGAAGAATTGGTTTACTTGTGATTTATACCAAAATACCCACTTTCTCTATTCTATTAAACTTCGTACCGTATTTACTTGCAATAATTCTGGAAATATTAATGCAATGATTAATGTCAACAACTAACAATGCTACAAGTAGCCTAGTATTCTAGAAACAAAAAATAACTGATAGTATATTCCACATGCCGAAACTAAACTAGATCTACGTGCCGTTGGGCAACCACAAAACTAATAATTGCTAATTTTCGGGGTGTTCCAGTCAACAGAGTTTATTCTCTCTCCATAAAGTATTTTGAATACTATCCATATATAATTAATGTAAATCTTTTAAGTCACTTATTTTGTATTTCTGTTTCTGTTTCATTCCAAATACGACGTATTCGACATTTTTTTTTAGAAACTACAATGTTTAATGCGACTCGGTTGCTCTTGAAAAGCACAAATACTTAAGTGTTTAATAAAATATCATTAGCTTCTGTAGACCGAATTAGTGCACTATACTGTACAAGTATTTGCAAAAGTTACGTCCTTTAACAACAAATGTAGCTGTCGTCTTCATTAAGGTAGGAAACGTTATTAAATTCTTTTAATGTCCAACAAATTAATAACGCAGAGCATAAGCCGATCATCATAATTGCATTTAAGTAAAAATCTGTTTGTAAATGTTATTAGTATTAATAGAAATACAGAAAATTATTCATTCAAAATTGTGTACATCATAGCAACCAGAATAGATAAACATGCAATCAACCCTATAAGAAAACTAATTATGAATCTACTACCTGATACATCAAGGGATATACAACATAGCAATTAAAACATTTCAATAATACTTAAAGCAATGTAATTGTGTTATGATAGTTTAAAATAAAATGTATCCATCTAATTTAATTGAAATGAATTTTATATACATTTAAAACCAGTGCCATATTGTGATGGTTATACATACTTAGTAAAGCGTTTAGAAAGAGCAAAACAAAACAAAATTTGAAATGTAGAAACATTATGTCTGCGTCTAATAAAAAGGTTGTTACACGATCAAACCGCACTAGGCGTCGTGCATGCTTACCAAGGTAAGTGGGTTGAAAAGCTAACTGCAGTGGAAACGGGCGAGTTCGATATAAGACGTCAAATGGTTAAAATTTAGGTTCAAACACTTTACACTTACCACAAAACAACAATTAACAACATTCAATCCGGGAAAATTGTCTCTAAGTGCCACCACAATCTGAAATTTCTCTGAAATAAATAGTCTTAGGCGAGTTGTTAAATTAATCCCACCTGGCTGTGGCAGATAGAATTGTAGCTTACTCGAGAAAATCATGCTCAATTCAAGTTCAAACATGCAATTCGTACCACACTCTTACACTTTAAAAGAGTATTTTAAATTTCGTCACAGTAATCTTAATCTTAATCCCAAAATAACAATCACATACACGTCAATTTTGACAATCTTCAAGTTCAATTACCATTACAAATAAGTTTATAGAAAGCTTAATAAAATTTTAAAACATACACGTTGTTGTAAACTTTTTGATCACACACTGCATATTCATAAAATCAGAGTAATATGACATTAACTAGATACTTTCTAATTTACTCTGGTATACGCATAAACTAATATTATAGCTGTTATAGAAATTCTGAAATAAATAAACATAACCCAGTTTGGAAAAATAATAATACGGTTTATTAATTTTTAACCACAAGCACTTTAATTTGTATCTAAAAAATTGAAAAACGTAATGATCAGTGCGTCTTGTATGAATCATATAACTTCTCAATTACAATTTGCAATTATTTATGTGTAAATTGTATTGAAACGTTGCAAGTGTGAATCGTGATTTAAATCTGAAGCCAGTATTATGTACTCAATAACTTTTAATGAATACAAACTAATTAAATTAAGTAATCGATCTAAACAATTCTCAAATCGACCATTTACTATTATTTCTTACTTTTGAAACGGTGTAATTCTTTACGTAGCTTCACACACAAAAGGAAAGAATGAAATCTGATAATATAATGTTGGTTCTCCTTAAAACTGTAATTTGTAAGGTAGGTCCACCACGATTTAAACAAAAGGATAAGTTAACTAACCAATTTTGCAAAATTTACATAAATTTCCTCCTTAAAGCAACCACGCAAAGAAACAATCCTTGTAGATAATAAATTCCTTATTCCCTTAACCGGTGTAATGTCCTACCCGATGGGACTTCTTTGCTTTAATTAATCCTGAGTACGTATGTACACTCGTCACTGATAACCGGCCTTTAACAGAGTTTCAACACAGGCTGTCGCACTATTATACCATAAATGACTGCTTCCCTAACGCCCGTTCACGCGTGAAGAAATGGAGAAATTTTATTGACTGAATGCCCTTGTAAAAAATGTTTGTCACAGAATATTTTAATCATACTTGATCACTAAATTCTTAATTGTATATAAACGGTCGATTAAGCACTGTTAATAATCACATTTACTTAACTCGGTAATATCAATGTCCAATACTGTCTCATTTAATTCATAAATCTTAACACACATCAGTTACAGAAACGCTTGCTTCAAGCTTATTTTCGATTGCGCGGACTTAATACACAATGCTCTCTTTTAGTATAATGATTGCTGTTTGTTACAAATCTGTTTCAATACTTCTTAAATTTTGGAAAAGCTCAATAGCAATAGTTTCCAATTCACATTAATCATTTCATTTGTAAACGTTCAAATACTTCATCGTCAAAATGGGTAAATTAGTATGCACTGCGGCACTAATTATTTTCAAAAAAAAAAGGTCAGCGTAGATCCTTAGAAAATACTCGCGCGATACCGCCTTCTTAAGCATAACTCTGAGCCCGAGTGTATCCGTATTCTACCCTATCGCTCTTTATATACATGCAGGCACCCACCCTGCCTATCCCAGAGACATAAACCATCTTGAAATTTTTATAAAAATCTTAATCATTCTTCGACATATCCCAATTTCGCCTTCGTATTTACTCCACATAACACAGACTTGGATTCAACTTTTTCCAAATGTGCACGAAACTTTATTCGGCAAAATTCAGTAAATTCAACATTATTTGTCCTTAACCATACATAAAATCCTCCATTGTGCAATATTGCGTTATTTATACAAGCAATAATATACACACATACTTTGCCTCCACACTTTAATACTATATCAACATATAAATTTACACTCTACACATTTACAGCGATTTTAAACTCACCTTTCTTAAAATACAGTAGCCAAGTTCAGTAGTATTTATTCATTATCGTCTCAATAGAGGTATTCCTTAAACAATATTTCTCATTCAAAGTTGATACTTAGTATAATAAATATAATAACTAATTGTACCACATTTAAACATGTTTTTAAATAATAACTAATTCTTTACTAAAATTCTGGTGGCGTAGCATTTACATCAACTTACACCATGTACACAAAAAAATGTTTTCATGCAAACTCACAATTCAATATTATCTAAAATACGTCCTCCGAGCAACACAAGTCTACATATACACAGTGCATCAAAATAATCTCACAAGGTGCAACAATCTATCTAGTTGGATGTTTCGTTCTTGAATATTGCAACTGCTTGGATGGATGTTTATGCATCTTAATAACTTTCCCTTTTATATGAACATAATGATGAGTTTACCATGAAAACATTTTCATATTGTCATATGTCATGATTTAAACTAAATGAAGATTATCATTATCGATACTAATCAGCTTAATAATTTAAATTCAGGGATCACGATTTAAATCATTTCAAGGTAATGTACATGTACATTTAGTTTGGATAATAAATGTCCTAATTTGAATATGTTCTTTACACCTAGTATGAAATTGAGGTCGACCGCTAACGATGATAGTTTAGCTATTAAAACGCGTTGGGTGATTTTAATTTTGGTATGCTACGTGGTTGTATTTCTTTATATTTCAATATTTCAACCCTTCTTAAGTCGCCCATTCTTTTGATATTCCATATTAAACTAGATACTGAGTTCAAATGTTATGACCATTTTTGTCTTCAAATCGTGTCTATTTCAACGTTCACGGTATACATAAAAAATACGTAAGGTATAAAAATACGTACTATACTATATTCCATACTTCTGAGTCAGTACGTCTAGGATAGGGCTGTGCAATCCTTATGAGAGATTTTTTTGTCGACGTTGCCAGTTCTCGTCCAGAACCGATTTTCTAAGTTTATGTATTTTAATCAGACGGGAGGTTCCCAACAAGTTTCTCAACCGATGGTCAATGCCCGAGTTTATAAGATATCTACTATAAAATTTTTCGGCGTAATATTGCCGCAATTATATTTAAAAAATATCTAATGCCAATTTTTATATTTAGTTATCCCAATTAATAAATAATAAGTGTTTGATTCCGTTTTTATTTTAATTAAAAGGTACTTACTTTGTAATGATGCATAATGGCACACAATTAAGACATTTATGTAATTAACATATCTTGTTAGGTGAAATGAAATTTTGGAAATACTTGAATTGTAGGTTTGGAATGTTAATTGCAAGTTTACGATCTAAGTAATGTGGATGGATATTTAACCAGTTTCCCTATATTTATCTTGTTATGTAAAACAAAATTTGTAGTCGTTAGTGTAAATAAATATTACATGTATGATTAAAAATATTGGCTGTTTTTGTATTACAAATATATTTATTTTTTTAAGTTGTTTTTATTGTAATATTATGTATTAAGTCCTTAGTGTAAATAAGTATAAGTGTAATTACAAATATTGTTTTAGTTCGTTGGAATACCGCCCGACAAAAATGTGGTTAGGAAAGGAAAATGTATTAGTAAGTGATTAGTACTTGTTAAGCGCTCATGAATACAAAAGCAGGATTTATTTATGATTGACAGGTGTAAACTCATTCACAAACACGTTTGTGCTGAAATGTGTCTACGTATAATTTGCATTATTGTCAGATTGAATTTTTGTATGTTGGCTACACTGACAGTAAATTGATATTTAGAAATTGACAATTTTTCGCTCAATCTTTAGAGGTTAGGGCTAACAGCTATATGGAAAACATCCAAATCCAGGGTAGCCAATGCCATAAATCTAAATGAGCCAAAACTGTAAAATAAAGTTTGATTTATGCATTATCATCGTTCTGTTTTCACCCCAAAACAGAACGATAATGTAAACTTTATGATAGAGAATTAGAAAGAAGTTACTGTAAGGTTCAAGTATTCGTTTTTTTAAACTTTTGTATAAATTATAGCTAGTATTATAAAAAACATTAAAAGTTTTAAACAATAAAATAACTGAAAATAAACAAAAGTTTTGAAACAATAAAATTCATACATATAGGGTGGAGTTTCATAAAAGTTTCTGTAATCTTCAAGTATTAGTAATTTCAATTCTTGAAGGTGTTCATGTTTGGCCTTTTCGGTTGGGTAGGGTCGGTCGTGTAACTTGGGCCACCTTTCCATGATGCCCAATGAATGTTTTGGTCGACATGACAGAGGTTTCCATTTCTCATTGTAGTTGGGGTAATGAGTCCTGTATGGTTTGTCAAGTCTAGCTGACTAAATAATTGGTATGTAATCTCCCGGAAGGAATACTTGTTTTCGTCCCTCTAGTTTGGTCTCAATTGTTGAATGGCAAGAATCTACTTCCACATAGATATGTCCAACCTTCTTTTTTATTATGACACCGTGATTAATGCTCAAGTCTAGTAAGGCATTAGATAGTTTAGCATTCCTATTTTGGTAACCACACTCGTCGCTCCATACAATAACTTTTTTGGGAATCCACTGGGCCTCGGCTATTTCATTTGTGATATATTTGGTAGTTATGGTTGCAAAGACCTCCATTTCCCTCGTGCCACAACTACACCTTTTGAGTTGAGGTTATAATATACTTGATTATGTACTTTTAGTTTTGTTTTGTAATCGTTTCCGGCAGCATTCTATCGAGGCCACAGTAGGACCGCTCGTAGGTCTACCGTGGAAGCTTTAATTTCGACACCATTTTGAATAGCTAGGCCTTTGTAGGTCTCTTTTTGGGCAGATGTATCTACTTTCTTTTTTATATGTTTCGCGCGAGGCATTCATTGCATTGATCCTTGTGTGTACAAAAGCCAAATTCGTTGAGTCCATCACTCTCACACTTTCCCAGACTGGTTTTAGGTATAGTTTATTAGAATATGAGCGACAGTAATGCGATTCGACCTTAAGCGGGGAGTTCAGCCTCTCCTGTAACTCTATATTAGGTCTCGGTTCAATCTCTGCAGAGCAAGTGTCAGTCTGAGATTCTTTGGCTTTGGAAGGTGTCTTTCTCCAATGCTTAGGGGGCTTTAAACATTTGTTTACAAACCTGCTTTTTAATCTTACCATTATCAGTCCGTCACTTGCTAATAGGTAAAAACGGTAGGCCAATTTTCTCATCGATATATTTTTATTAACTTCCTTTCTAAACTTTGGCTATGAAAACAAAAGGTTTCCTTTTATATAAGTCTTTTTAGAATCCCAATTCGGTGGATCCTAGAATTCTGAGAAAAGAAAGCTGCGCTCTTCATCGTTGATTTCCTCTTATCGAAAGCTTTGTCATGGACCTCCCTTTGCTAAGGGCGTGTGCCCTCTACAACGATCATTAATGGTATGGGCAGGTTTCTGAATATTTTGTTGATATTTGCCAGAAGTGTCCCTATTGCAACATAGGACTGGTCGAGTAGGCGCAGTTCTCTCTTCTCCACACCGCACCAGTCCTCTCATCTTTACGTTTCCTTTTTTTCCGCCACTTCAGTAGCAGGTTGTGCATTACTTTCAGGCTGGGTGACGCTGACTGCTTCTATTGAATTATTCGAGTCAGTAGATAAATTAGGTCCAGATGGATCGTAATGTCAATCAGAATCACAACTGAAGTCGTTGATGGACGCTGACCCTTATAACGTCATTTCATGATTTGCTGATTTGAATTATTGCTATTGTTCTGCTTCAGCAACTGGAGATTGACCCTCTGTTGCTTTTATTTCCATAGATTTCCCCACAAACAAATCTTCTTCTTCAGTAACTTCAATTACCACATTGGTCCGGTAAAATAAATAATAAATCTAATGGACTGAAACTTTCCAGTGTCATTAGTATTGCCTACACTTACAGGTTCAACTGACACATCATGAGAATTAATCATTGGCCCTGTGTGAACTACACTCACGGGCTCAGATGGCACATCCTGCGAATCAATGGTTCCAGAAACAACACTAGTATCAGGGTTTCCTAAAAATGAACAATTTGAGAAAATAATGATATTTCAGATCAAATATGGGGCACCGGGTGCACACGGTTTTAATATCATAAACTGTGCCATTGAAATTGTGTATGTGGGGTGTGGGGTTGAGGAAAAATGTTCCCTACCTTTTGATGAATTGTATGGCGGAGGGGTTAAATTTAAATTCAGATGCCTTTTGACCGATTAAAATTCAAACAATTTATCTATTCTGCACCCGTTTATTAGTTCAGTTACCTATTTACCTATTTAAATGGGTGAATCGGCCAAGAAAAATGGCATGAAATTATTTTCAAGGTCGAAATATGGACGCTAGGGGACGTACAACACCAAATCAGAAAATCGGCTTTCTTAAATCGGCATTATCAAGACATGACCCAAATAGTTTTATTATAAACTACGTAAGCTTAGGAAGATTTTAATTTTTTTAGCGTTTTTCTCTATTTTGTTACATGAGGGGCGGGGGACAGGTAAATGTTCACTTGAAAAAATGCCATAATTTCTTCTTAACTCTACCGATTTTTATGAGTCTCGTTTGAGAGAGGCTTCTCGGGTGCTTCTAATAAAATATTAACATTGTCGGTTTAGTTTGTTTCTGGTCGTTAGATAACGTTTTGTGACAAATCCGTAAATTTTTGCAATTTTCTCAAAAGCTTCCAATATAAGCGTACAATCATTTTAAACTCACGAAAAAGGGCGTGAAAAAATATAGAGATGGGTGAAAACCGCAACTCGACATCTTCTTTCGTTACACAGATATGAAAAAAATAAATGTAAAAATGTACTTTACATGTAACAGAATTAGAGAGCAGGTGTAACTGTAATTAATTCTTATAATGTATTAAGTATTAAGCTATTAAAACATGGGAATAAAATTTGATGTACTAAATGTCCCCTGGGTGTGTATCTTTAACTTAGAGTGGATAAAAAAGGACCAATGGTGTGTAACAGCCTTAATACTGAAGAACTAATGACGCTCCAAATGTTCAAATTGTCACCCGTACTGTTCAATACAGAGCTATAATCACTCAGGCATAGACAGAATAGCAGTCTAGTAAAAACAAGTAGCTCTTGAAATGCCAAAAATAACACAATGCCCACTTAAGTATTGCCTTGCATCAGAATAATATCCGCTCCATTAAAGTCTTTCATGATTGACTAAAGAACCGTTGGTTTCTAAATCCCTTTAACAAATGAAATAACAATAGATATGCTTGCTGTATATTTTGAGTGCAAGAATAATTCTACTGCCGCTGCAAAAAAATTATCAAACTTGACCTCCGGCGGTCTCCCACGATTCCACAAAGAAAACATGAAACAGGTCTTGGAAAAAGGTTTTTCGACAGTTAAAACATCAACACAAAAACCAATATTACTCAAAAAGCAAATTTACTACGCTAGGTATTGCCTTTTAAGGTAATGAATAGAAAAAGAAAGTGTTAACATATTGATGAAAACCGTAATCTATCCCATAATTGACAATTTATTCACAATACGAGAATAAAATGCAACCTAGGTAAAGACTAATCATTTCTTAGCGAAAGCATCCGTCATAATCGTTAGTGCAGTGCAAACAAAATTGGAAGCAGTACGCCAAAATACTAAAACATTTTAGCTTCATGTCAGTGTCATTTAGTTGCTATTTTTCAAAACTTGTTGTTGATTGGTACCATTTCGTTTTTTTCTTCTTTGAATAACTATTTTGAATAAATTGCTGGTGACGTTAGGTCGTATAGTTATCTGAACAAAAAAGTTGAACTTTACAAGAGAAACAACAAATATTCCACTAAAAGTTCATTAGTTTACAAAGTAAAAGATATTAGATACTATTAAATTATTTACACTTTATATTTGTTAAAGAACAACTATTAAATAACTTAATAATAACCAAACTCATAAACTACTGTGACATAAGAGTAGTTCACTGGCTAAACTTCAAGATTAACACATGATTATTTGTAGTGGCTAAACATGAGGTCAGTACGACTAATTGCAAGAAAAGGGGTACTGAGCTTCTGATTGGTTTGTTGATATAGGACCTATTCCGTTGTGTGCAGCTCAAAAAGAGGTACATGGTTATGCAGTAAAAAAGTACGGTATTTTTGACATACTACTTATTGCAGTTACCATGGCGATGCTTGGTTTAACTGTATAAATGTGGCTTACACTATACATTAAAACATTTTTCTATGTACAGGGTGGTTTTTTTTCGTTAATATTATAGGGTATAGGCTAAACGGTAAGAGATACAAAAAAACTAAGATACGTGTCCCGTTCTCTTTCTTAGTGTTTAGTTTAATGGGTCAATCGGATCTACGCTAACTAAATTGGTTTCGAAGATACAGAGTGATTCTCAAAATCTCTTATGACTCGGTTATTTATGGAGATAAAAAAGCTTTGATACGAAAGTTTTATGACTTTTACGTTGAATCCAGTGGCGTTCTTAAAAAATATAGATGTTTGATTTTTGAGATATTATCAAAAGTAGCATTTTCTTAAATGGGACACCCTGTATCTGATAATCTCAAAAATTGCATTTTTCTTGAGATTGCAAAATATATAACACTTAATATTTTGCATTGTCCTAAATAGCTAAAATACTAAAAAACATTTTTTTAGTTGGCCATTAATTGAATGTTTTAAGCAATGTTTTGTTTGTTTACATGTCATAAAATTCAGTAACAATTATGTATTGGTATTCTTAGTTCGTTTCCGATTATATTTTTAAAAAGGTGATTAAAATGAATAATTTTCAAAATTATGAAAAATTAAATATGCTTGAGTGCTACATTGAGAGTAATAAAAATAAAGACGCAGCTCTAGACTTATATTTGAGCGTTATCCGGAACGACGACAGCCAGAACAACAAATATTTGAAAGATTATATCACAATTTAACGGAGTATGGATCATTTGGAAAACCAAGAAGTAAGATTTACAATAAGGCAAATAGAGAAAGAGATGAAATAAATACATTAGCTTGTGTTGCTGCTGATCCGACGATATCTAGCCGTAATACTGGGAAAGATATTGGCACAAGTAAATCTAAAGTTTTAAAAACGTTAAGAAAGCATAAGTATAAACCATATAAAATAAGAAAGATTCATAACTTACATCCTGGAGATGAAGAGCGGCGTTTAACATTTTGTCATTGGTATTCGCAGCAGATTAATCGGAATCCCATTTTTTTTCAAAATATAATATGGACCGACGAGGCTTTTATATCTAGCGAAGGAATTTTTAATCGACATAATAATCGATATTGGTCAAACATAAATCCTCATCAGACGGTCGCAAGATACAGCAAGGACGGTTTGGGTTCCATGTATGGGTGGCGCTATATCAAAACAGAGTCCTTAACTACAGAATTTTTAATGAAAATTTGAATGCTCAAGGATACATCCAAATTTTGGAAGAATGTGTAATAATGGAGTTGGATAACATGCCATTAGCTGCAAGAAATAATGTTTATTTACAACAAGACGGTGCTCCAGCACATAATAGCCACATGGTAAGGGATTTACTAATTGTCAATTTTGGCGAAAATTGGCTTGGTACATATGGACCAAACAGATGGCCTCCGCGTTCCCCCGACCTGACGCCACTCGACTTTTATTTTTGGGGATCTATCAAAAGTGAAGTCTATAAAACCCGAAGTAATACTGTAGAAGAACTCAGAGCAAATTTTATTAATTGCATTGGAAGAGTGCCAAATATTCAAATCTATAACGCCACTCGTTCAGTTACAAGCAGAGCCCAAAATGCATCGAGCAGAATGGAAAACAATTTGACCACCTTTTGTGATTAACCACCTATGCTAATTGTTATATATAAGTATTTGAAATAATTACTGTTGAGTTGTTATAAATCTTTTCTTGTTTTTGTAGTTGTTGTTTTAGTTTATTAATGTTTTATTATTGTTATTATCTGCAATTTTATTATGCCTATTACAGAATAAAGAATTGATTAAATCCATGGCCAACTAAAAAAAAATGTTTTTTTAGTATTTTAGCTATTTAGGACAATGCAAAATATTAAGTGTTATATATTGTTGCAATCTCAAGAAAAAATGCAATTTTTTGAGATTATCAGATACAGGGTGTCCCATTTAAGAAAATGCTACTTTTGATAATATCTCAAAAAATAAAACATCTATATTTTTTTAAGAACGCCACTGGATTCAACGTAAAAAGTCATAAAACTTTCGTATCCAAAGCTTTTGTTATCTCCATAAATAACAGAGTCATAAGAGATAATAAAAAACGGCAGATTTTGAAAATCACTCTGTATCTTCGAAACCAATTTAGTTAGCGTAGATTCGATTGCGCCATTAAACTAAACACTAAAAAAGAGAACGGGACACGTACCTTAGTTTTTTTGTATCTCTTGCCGTTTAGCCTATACCCTATAATATTGACGAAAAAAAACCACCCTGTACATGGTCGTATAGGTTTCGAGCAAATTGCGGGTAAAGTATGAAAAGAAATTAACATACATAAAAACTCAGGTCGGATTTGAAGGTATAACTTCTGTGGCTTACCAATGTTTTTTTTTATCTCTTTTCATTTTTTCGTTATCCTTCAATTGTTAATTTTGAAAGAAGTTATAAACAAAATACGAAATGGAATTTTCGACAAGATCTGTTTAGCTAAATATGTTAACACAGCATACCGTCATTGCTCCCTTAACATATATCAATTACTGCAGTATTTATATTGTAATTTCGCAATTATATGATTCCCATATATTTATATAATTTGATTTCATTTTTGATAAGTTGTACTTACAAATCCGACCCACGACACCTGTATCAGTTCGTATGTATCTATATTCCATTTATTCGCATTTTGCTTGAAATCTGGCTAACCGGTACATTATAACCCTACAAAACAGTTGTATTTAACATCACTTTGGCCACCATCAATGACTAAAAAACTGTCACTCCAAATAAGTTAATACTTTTTCCCTCGTACATGCCCTTTTTTATAAAAGGGTATAAAAAGTGCAATAAAATTGGAGAAAAAATGCGCTAAACACATAAAGTTCTTATTCCACGTTATTTTCAATTTGGTAAATCCTTATTGAAAATTCTGGCTGTTAATCACAATTTAAAAGTTTCCTATTGACTAACGTTATCCATTACAAAAGTATTTCATTGAGCGTTACAGTTTTAATGTGTTCCAACCGAGTCTTGAACATAAATTTCCCTTACTTTAAACTACTTATAATTTGAAGGGTAAACCTTAACGTAAAGTAACCTCCAACTTGTGTTAAAATGTCCAATATTTACTAAACTTGCCTCTTGGCTAGGTTCGTGTGCTAATTTTGTATGAAACTTTAATAAGGAAAGACGAAAATCAAACAGTTGTGAACTCACAAAATAGTGCTATACTTATGGTAGTTTAAATAACCAAATACATATGAAACTGTCGTTTCCCGTTAAACCTTTTTTTTAGAATGATGGGGGATTACATCATAAAATATAGCTTTATTCCCTTTTTTTAAGTTAAAGGCTACCATTTGTATTCCCTACTCCACTCAATTTTAGCTCATCCCATTTTCATCTAAACGTCGTTTATCTCCTTTTAAGTTTATACACGCTTGAAATTTAATACTTTATTTAAAGAGAATGCTCTAAAATAATTCCTGTACAAAATCCAATGAACAAAATCCTAGTTGTAGTTGTACTGATTGGAGCTGAGGAAATCCGAGACTATCGTAGGGCAGAGAGATTTTGCGCGACCCTTGTGACCGTCATTAATCAGTGTCCGTGAGTAAGGAAACTCTAAAAGTATCTAGGTTGCCATTCGCCAAAAGCGTTACAAACTTAAAAGAAGTTTTCTTCTATAGGGACTTCAGATACAGAGCTGCTTAATAAGTACTGCACTGTAAAATATTCTTTTAACAGAATAATGAATTTTTTCTTCCATTCCTTAATACAGGTGAAACTTTACTACTCATTTAAACCTCTTACGAGATAAATTACGGTTACCTTATGAAAGTCGTAAAAAAGAAAGTATTAGTTTATTATTATCTTTTCCATAAAAGCACTCAATTAGACACTTACATTATTTTATTAAAAAGTTTAACCCAATTTGTCTTTACCAAGTATCATCATGCAAAAAGTATTAAACAAAATCAAAAAAAAAATTGCGAGTAATGTACATCTAGTATGGAAGAAAATCACATAATGTGCACTTTATGTTAAATACCAAAGTTTTAGCTTTACTTATGTTTATATTAATTTGCTAAATAATAAAAGCATCAGCTAAATACAAAGCCACAGAGATTAAAGTATTATAAGATACAATAGAGTAAAGAGTTGCAACTTTTTACGCAGGTGAACTGAATTAATCAAGTATTTAATATTCTCTTCTACCACCCACGTTAATGCAGTTTGTAACTATGCATAACGCTTATGGAAGTGCACTTCTTGCCGAACAAGCTAACTAGGTAACTAATTATCGATAATTACGTAACTCATTTACCGCGAGCCGAGTTTCTGCGGAGCACTTCGCCTCCTTCAAAGAGCAGTAGTGGCCACTGCAAGGCATAGCATTACAAAAAGAAAGCGATTAAAGCATTCCTTATCAGGAACAGAAGACCGTCGGACCTACGGATAGCAGCAGGTCAACCAATCTCCATACATCAACCGGACGCATCAGACAGGTTGACGTCAGTAACCGAGGACAGGAATATAGCTACACAGGAGGATAAAACGCTGAAGACCACTAAAAGCCACGAGAAAACAAGGGCAGGGTCTTAAATTAAATTATTTTATTCCTTCAATTTCACTAACAAAGCACTCCTCCTTTATCAGACTTTAATTAATTCAGCGGAGTGTGAAGCTGCACCTCGGTAGGAGTCCACCCTTCAGAATACAAATTTTACACTTCCCCAGTTCACAACCCACTAACTTCATCAGGGTAAAACATGGTAAACCTATCCGGCGGAGTAGCAATTTTTGTGAAAGTAGGATTAGTAGGTGACACGAAATGCGTACAATTATCTAGAATTGAGAAGCATTTTGAATAATATGCATCTGCGAACATTTCTTTATCCAATCAGGTAACAATCTCTGTTTCTTGTTTTTATAGAACACCTGACGCTGATTTCGGTGTATTTTTAAAAAATTTGGATTTATTTCTTTATAAACTGAATAATTTTAATAGAATGTCATTCATATGTGGCGATTTTAACACAAATTTTGATCTAAATGTAAATGATCATAATGCAAAGAGCCTTGTGACGTTACTTTCATCTTATGGTTTTAATAAATGTATTACAGAATACACCAGAGTACAAGGCGAGTCTATAACCATAATTGATAATATATTTGTTAATGTTAAGTTGATTTCATTAATATCACAGGTGATACCAACTGAGTTATCTGATCATAAGTTGCAACTGATTTCATTTTCGAGTGAGTGCCCATGCGATAATAAAAATAAATACGTTTATAAAAGATGCTTTTCTAATATCAATAAATTAAATAAATTTAAGTATTTAATTTCAATTGAAACTTGGAATACTATGTTTGGGTCTGAAGGTATCAATGATAAATTTGACAGTTTTTTATCCAGATTTAAAGATATTATTGAGTCTGTTTTTCCATTAGAGCGCGTGAAAGTCAAAACGCTGTTGTTAATGGCAAACCCTGGGTTTCTAAGATTATTATTGATAGTGGTCAAAAGTAAGGATCTATACAACCATTACAGAAATTGTAATGATCAATATGTTTTAGCGCTATACAAGAAACAATTAAGGAAACATCGTTCTTTAATACGTGAAACTAAAAGAAATTACAATAGCCAATATTACTACAATTGCAATAATAAGAGTAAAGCCGTTTGGAACATAATAAAACAAGAATCTAATATTAGCTCTAAAGTAGATTATCCAAAAGGATTTACGGATACTTCTGGTTTAATCTTAAAAATAGTAATGATATAGCAAACGCTTTTAATAATCTTTTGTAGATTCAATTCAAGCATTAGTTAATGATACGAAACTAAATATTGCTGAAGTAAGTAATAACAGTCCTCAACAGTCTATAATGTTACACCCTACGGACTCTACTGAAGTTAATAGTATCATTAGGTCTATAGCAGTTAAGAATTCAGCTGGTTATGATGAAATTCCTTGCTCTTTGTTAGGTAAAGTTTCCGAACTAATAAGCCCAGTTATTGCGGAATTAATAAATTGTTCACTTGAAGAAGGAATATTTCCTAATCAATTAAAACGAATGCAAGTAGTTCCAATTCTAAAGAAGGGCGACAAAAGTATGATAGAAAATTACAGGGTATAACTATCGTTTCTGTGTTTTCAAAGATATTTGAAAAATCTTTTATATCAGAATTTCAAAGCTTATCAATGAGCGTAACATACTATCTCCTACTCAATTTGGATTTCGTAAAGGCTACAGTACAGTTGACGCTATTCTAAACGTACTAAGACACATTTTAGAACAATTAGACTCCAAGAATAAGGTCTATTCTATGATTTAACACGCGCTTTTGAAACTATCAACCACAATGCGCTCCTATACAAGTTGGACAAATACGGAATACGAGGTAATGCATCCGAATGGTTGAAGTCGTACTTATGCAATAGACAACAGACAGTTAAATTTAAGATAGACAACGTTACTTCACATTCAACTGAGAGAGTCGTAACAGTAGGTGTACCACAGGGTAGTACACTGGGTCCTTTGCTTTTCATTATGTTTATAAATGACTTGTCTGTTTTTGAAACATGCTTATTAACTCTATTTGCAGATGACACGTCAAGTGTTAACACAGGTAAAAATGTAATAGAACTCATTGAAAACACAAATAGTAGCATTATTAGTTTCATAACGTATTGTAAAAATAACGGCCTGATTGTAAACCCTAACAAAACTCAATCCATAGTATTTTCAAAAAATTCTGTGGATTACAGTTTAAGGGTAAAAATTGAGGGTAGACCCATTAATCAAAATAATAGTTTCAAATTTTTGGAGATCTATATCGACTACAATTTAAGTTGGAGCACCCACGTGGATAAAATCTTAAAGAAACTGTCAACCTTTAACTTTGTTTTAAGACAATTGCGCGATGTTGTTACAGAACCATGCTTGTTTTCATATTATTTTGCCTATATACACTCCACTCTTAATTATTGCATTCTTTGTTGGGGTAATAATAAAAGAATTAATGAGATATTGGTCATGCAAAAAAGAATAATTCGAACCATTTACAATAAACCTGTACGATATTCCTGTAGAGATCTTTTTAAAAAAGCAAACATTTTGACCGTTATTTCTTTGTTCATTTACAACAGTGTTTTGTACATTAAAAGTAATTCAGATAAATTTAAAACAGTTACTGAAGTTACAAAAGCTAATTTAAGAGGTGGCGACAACATAGTAGAGCCGAGATATAAGCATTCTTTTGTTGCGGATAATTTTCCCATTATCGCTATAAAAATTTTTAATAAATTACCTCCTCGTATTAAAACCATTCATAACCACTTGGAATTTAAACGTACCATCAAAAATATGTTATTAGCCAATACCATTTATACCATTGATGAATATTGGAAGTTAAAGCTCTAATTTCCAATTCATTTTTATCTGTGATATTTATGTAATTTACTACGAGTGAATTTTAACTGTGGACAATTGATGTAAATGTATTTAATATTAACGACCTCACCTACGCTTATAACCAAGACCAAAGGTGGTAAATAAAATTATTATTATTATCCTTCCCAATTCCCTTTCCTATGCTCCCACTACGTCAACGACGCCCACTGTTACGCACGCTGCCGTAGCTTTGCTAACGGTAGTCCCGCTAATCATGACAATCACACCACCTTCTCCTTGCAATACCATACCCAAACCCCGTTGTTACTTACGCAATTTTCCTAAAACAGTTATTTATAAGAAAGCCACCCAACGTACGGTGTTTGAACACTACCTTTTTCCAATTTTATTATTATCCAGTACTATAAATCTAATTTTACGAGGTACCAAGTACAAATCAACCAGTTGCTTACACCATCAAGAGGCAAAGTGAAGTCTGTAATTAAAACTATACATTTAATCATTTTAGTTACGTTTGCGTAACTATCAGGTTAATAGAACATTCACAAGAAAGTACCTCACGATAACCTTAAAATACCAAATTTTAATGTGTTTAAGAAATAATGTAATAATGTAATAATAGGTAGGCATTAGTCCGACATTCCTTTGAAAAACCTAATTCAAAAATTGTATACGCAGCTATAGAACTTGTTTACTCGCTGAAATAGCCGACAGAAAAGAAACCAAGAATGGGCTAAAGCAGCCCTTTTTTTCTAAATTTATGACAATATTTTCAATGGTACCAAATAGAGAAAAATTTATAATTTACAGTAAACCGTTTACAGTTTCTTATTGGGTCTACAAAATTCCAATAAACGATAGAGGTTGATATAGAGTATCACTAAACTGATCAGATGCTGCTTAAATCATAATTTTGACATTAATAAATCACGATATTCTCGATATTCCATTTGCAATACATATCAATACGGCGTACTGCGCTAACACTTTTTAAATTTAATTTCGATGCTACAAATTATATTTTTTGTAGAACAAGTCAAACTAAATGATACTAAATAGGGAAATGGTGCAAAATGGAACGTAACGGGGCAAGTCAATAAAAAATTCGTTACACACGCAATAAAGGTATAAGCTTAGTTAGTATTTATTGTTCAGTTGAACTGTGTTCGGTATGTATATTTTTAAAATCACTGACAATTATGCTAACGTTCTCCTGAACAAGATTCTATTTATGGTTTTCGCTAAGAAGCGTACTGATGTTTGTTTTGTTTTTGTGTGAATTATGTCGGAAACAGTAGGCAGGCGCTGGATAGGAAAGACTGCATTTCGACTCGTTTCGGCGATTGAAGATGAATCTGTTGAAAGCGACTGCCACTATTGAGCTGGATCGCCGGCCATCCAGACGTGGTTGCTACCCACCTTGTTTTATCTTCGATCCCTATAGCCTTCGACTGTGTCGCAGAGGCGGTGATGCGGTAGTATTTGTGTTAATTGTTGTCCTAGTAATGACGATTGGAGCTTATCCACTTACCACTAAACACCGTTAATTGTGGATCCCTGCAGCATATGCTTGTGACAGTATATTTGTGTGTGTGTGTGTGTGTGTGTGTGTGTGTGTGTGTGCGTGCGTGCGTGCGTGCGTACACGCGTGCGTTCGTGCGTGCGTTTGTGTTGCATAAATAAAGGGAAAATTGTAGAGTTTAGGTAGTAACGTTTCAAATAAATTCAACACTTATGTTTCCTTACTGAAAAGTGTACTTTGTAACCAATTAGTATAGATTCTTGATATACGTAAATAAACCTCACAATAAAAATTTATAAAGTAAAAATCAAACCACGCCACTAGAAGGGGTAATTACTACTGTGTTAAAACATTTCATGTGAAAATGGCATGAATCATATATCTAAATTCAGTATAAATAGATAAAATATCGCCTGGACTGTTAAATGATTCTCAAGAAGCAGAAACGTATTTACACGCGTACAAATTTTCAAATTCAATTCATAAATTGTATAAGGTACCCAAACACTACTATTAAACCTTGATATAGTCTTTCAAATGAATGATTTTCAATTTGTGTTAGTGCTTATATTTACATTGCACAACAGAGTATATATGTCTTTATCGTTCTAACACACCGAGGGCGATGAACCACGAATGACAGTCTTCATTACAGGCATTGTAATTGAATTATACCTGCACTAAAAAGAAATAGGATTAGGTACGTTACGTTGAAGCACAATAGAAATAATTCCACTTAAAATGGTTAATACCACACAGATACATTCATAATTTGGAATTTAACTGTCCAAAAATTATGATTATCAAAAGAAAGTTATTAAAATTCTTAAATCGGAAGTTCACTAAAATCACATTTGTACGTGTAAATATTTTTTTTAATTGTAGGTTTATTATTATCAAATACAAGGTATGTAATTAGGTATGATCATTAATAACGTGATTTTAATGTTATTGGAAGATGATTAGCGAATGAATAACAATTTAATATAGACTCAAGACGAATTCCATTCATATCTAGTTAAGGCGGTACGTCTGTGCTTTCAATATCCAAATTCCTGATAAATTTGTTAACGAACGTTGCCAAGTTTAATGTATAAGAAGTATATTTGTTAGCAAAAGTTAACTTTAGACCATTGCGTAACGTTGAGGAAGGAAGAACAGCCGAAGATTTAAAGATCAGAGTGCCTACATTAAAGCAGATCATGGAGAGTAAGAAAAAGAACCTGCCATTACCTAAAATTATCCAGAAACCTCGTACGAAGTTTAAAACAGATGATATACCTGAAAGTCTGAAACATAATATGCAAGATATCATTGATGAGAAGTATACTCAAAAGGGAGTGGTTACATTAGAAACATTCAGGAAAACATTACCAGAAAAATAGGTGAACGCTGTGCGAGAAAGGGAATATTACATCTGCAGGATTTCAGTTTTTTTGAAAAAGTGCGTCAATAATATGCCATCATCAGCGTCTCTACTAGTTGTATTCCTAAATGAAACGTGAGTGTTCTCTAGAGGATTACAGAAGAAGTCTTGGCAAGACCATACACCAAAAAGTGTAAAAAATGCAAATATTCTTCAAATAATAAAGGTTCATCATATTGCACGACGGAAATCAAGATGGTTTGATTGCAAATAGCAGTTCAATATTCGCCGCTCTCCAAATTGTGTGATTACCAAGAGAACACGGATGCAGCAAGCTCTGAAAGGTGACTAGTTGATCATCTATTACCTAATCTACAATAACTATCTTTAGTTGTTATGGACACCACATAATATCACGTATTATGGAAGAAATTCCATCTAGTTCATGGAAAAAGGAAGAGTTGCAAAAGTGATTAAAAATGAAAAATAGTAATTTGGCAGCCACAGATTTTAAAATAAATCTTTTGAATGTTGCTAAACAGCATAAACATGAAAAGCGATATGTCATGGACATCATTCGCGAACACGGGCATTTCATATTCAGACTACCGCCATAATACTGCCAGTTCAATGCGATTGAAAACATTTGGGGAATATGCAAGTTATACTATGACCAGTGCAAATGTAGAGATGGTTACTCCGATGACGCTGCAATGCAAATGTGGGAAAAGTCGTTGAAAAAATGTGATAGTGAGGTGCGAAAAAAAAACTATTTTGCACTCAGTGGTGGTTTCGCGAAGCAACTTTCGATGTAACGGTGGAGTCATCAACAATTCGGTAAATGATAGTGATTCAGAAGACGTGTATGAAGAATGTTACAGCTTAGTATAAATATTATTTTTGTGTATGTATATATTTCATGTTACGTTACATCTTAATATTATTTTTGTTTTTCTAAATACCCAAAATATTGTATTAAAGTATGTTTAAAGTTCAAATTTGAAATTCAAATTTATGTATTTGTATGATTTTAAACTAATCACTGCAGTTTTTCGGAATAATACCATGGTAGGTTCTGTCAAATATCAAAAATTAAATATTACTGACACAATGTCAATGACAGGTTAATTGAATATACAATTTCTAATTGAATACCATTCGTACGAAAGGAATTGTTGAATAATTTTTAAAAAACTGTTTAAAACTTGAGCTTGATAAATCTCACAAAAAGCATTCGTGCGCGAACCAACTTTATCAAGCACTCGTGATTAGCCCTTAAATTATCTAATAATTTCCTTGCAGTTATGATATTATATATGAAAATGATGTGTTTAATATAAGTAACGGTGGGCAGTTGGTAGGTAATTACGTACTTGATAGTATTCTAACCAATTTAATATAATGTTATAAATGTATGGTGATCACGTCATATATAAATATACATAATATTATAGATATGTGAAATACAAGACCCAAAAACCAAAAAAAAAAGGAGAAAACCATACATAATAACACTAAACTAACAACACATTTAATATACTGTGCAGGGAGTAGCATTCATATATTCTTCTTCGTTGCAGAAAGTGTTTTCTAATAAATATTTTTTTATAGCTGTTTTAAATTTAGTTAATAACAATGCTCTTATTTTATTACAAATGTGGTTATATAAGAGTAGATTTAACGAGTTATTAGTTGATACGCTTGTAAAGATCCAGCTTAACTTTACTAAAATGTTTGTAATTAATTATTTCTTTAATTGCCCTACAGTAATCAAGATATATGAAGTTGCATAAAATTAAAACCCTTTACAAAAAAAAATTGGGCGATATTGCATCACGAATAATTAATTTTAAGCCCCTCCGGCGTAGATATTAAAAAGCATAAAATTCTCTTACGTCCGAGAACCCTCAGTCAATCACAGCTAGAGGACTCCTGCATAGAAGCCGGATACACCCACCGCGAATTAGCTGTAAAAACCGCGGCGCTACCTGAAGAAATTCTACTCCATACTACTCCATACTATTCCGCTACTCCCGACTGCTCCCGACAACTCTCTCTCTGCGCGCTCCGTTGATTGCCGCATCCGTTCATCCTGAACCGTCGTGTATCTTTAGTGGCGTTACTTCGCCGCCCTAACCAGTAAATCAGCGTTATACAATCAAACTGCTGAGGTAGATACGCTAAGGTTAACAGCACGTAAGTTTTATTGCACCACTTTTCTTAAACATTACACCAGACATCTAGAGAAACGACGGACTGCAGAGCCCGGAAGTTATCTAACCGTTCCAGTACACACACTAGAAGTACACGACAGGCTTTAAAGCCTGAAGTCACCTTCTGCATACATATACACAAACCAGGACGTTGTTACTACGGGCTAACGCCCTGTAGTCATCTTCCATTTACTCCAGCGGCTAGAAGGGTACTCGCTCTAATTCTACCGCTCCCCAGGAGATCCCTTTATGCAGCAGTCGACGGGCTGGACCCAGAATCTTATAAAGGGCTCTCCATTAAACATATATTACACATACAATACCCCGACCAGATCCTGAGGAAAATTAGCAATACAAACAAGCGACGCCTTAACCTAGAGATAGTCTCAATACCAGAAGCCGTATTCTTAGAGATCACCCGCGTGATCCCCCAGTTAAACAAATACGAACCCGTGGTGCGTTTACGTAATAGATTGCATCAAACATGCTCCAGCGTCTCGCAAATCTCATATAAATTTTGTTAGATATTCTTCTCATAATATTTCTTAATAAAGGAAAACCGGTAAGATAAACGTTCCTGTATAGGGAGTATATTTACCTGCAACGAAAAGCTATCGATTAATTCGTTCCCGAAGGCCTAACTAATTTACCAGCATCCGAATAGATTACGCACATTATACGTGTAAATTCTATCATTTTAATCCCGAGAATAATCATGTACTTAAGACACCTGCATTCCGTCGGAAAGAATTCTCAGAATTGTTCAATTTAGTACACGCAGTCCTAAAAGGTCATGTAAACTCGCCTAAGATTAATTCGTCTACAACAATTAATAATAGAAGCAATTTTTAATAACAACTAACGTAGAAGATCGTGATAAACTCCGTCTTCCCTGTATTTTCGCTTATAAGAAAGTCATACGCGTTTAACAAAAACAAACGTTTTTCTAATAAAGAATTAATGCGTCCTATTTTCGGGCATAATTAAATGTTAGATATTCATTACCGTAAATACGTTCCCAATTAATTAAGAAATCCTGAGACCATCCTGATTAGATAGAGCAAATAATCGAACGCGTAAGCACAATTTGCATTTAGAAACTTGTAAATATTAACCTGTCCTTTGTGAAGCATTCCAAGTACTGAGTTCATATCCAGTCAGTCTGAAAGCCAAATCACAAATAATAATAGTGATGCGCACCAAGGTTACTTTAAATTATTGATTTTCTCTTTAACTTGCTTACAAACACCAACGCGATCGTTGGCCCCTGATTATATAATACGCAGAATTTTATACAACGCCACCTGACAAATACCAAGCCACCGTTTACAGGGCCGGCCTGAACGGTCGTAATAAACCAAATTAAATCGTCATTATTAGGATTTTGGGTCATAACACACTAGCAATTGAACCACAATAATTTATATCTCCACAGAAACGGCTCAGGAGCCAATAATCACCACTACCGTTCACGGGGACCAACGAAAACGGGCGCTACCAGGAAGGACATCCCGGTAACCTGAGATAATATTTTTCTTAGTTGTTAATTTATTTCATTTAGTTTAGTACCTGATTATTTAGTTTTGTAGAATAATATGTAATATAAGTTTAAAACATTTTTGTTGTAATATTCAAAGTGTACAGTGTTAAGCACCAAAATACGAACCACCCCCGTCTTGTTAAGAAAAGACCCTATTTGAGCTATACTAAGGCAAATTAAAATAAACCATTTTAATTTAATTATTGTAAAGCAAAGGCATTTACATGCTTAACTTTGATACTGGTGGTAACAGCAAGTTATGATAGCGAGTATTGTAATTGTGGCGGTTTCTATTAGTTACATATCCCTCTGCATTGACTCGCTTGACATATATACGTGGACGGAACTGTCGTTATATTGTAATGTTTAAAATACTGCGTACAATAATCCCTAGAAGCAATATTTTCAATCACTCTTACTGCTTTTCTTTGTAGTCCAAATATTCTAATTGAGCAAGATGTATTGCCCCAAAAAATGATTCCGTAACTAATTAATCTGTGAATGAAAGGAAAATAGCACGATAAAAGGATTGACTCATTTAGTGATTTGCGGAGTTTGATAATAAGAAACATGTTGGATGCTAATGAACTACTGAGTTTATCTATATACGCTTTCCAATTTAATTCATTGTCAATTACAATACCCAGTAACTTGACACTTGTCCTATTTGCCATACTTTTCTTTGTATTAAAATTAATTTTTTACATTTTACTTGGATTGCGTTTTAATTTATTCGTTTTTAACCACTCCTCAATTAGTGTGGCCATCTGGGAGATGGCCATTTAACTCGTTGCCCTCGCAGAAAACAGCCGTATCATCTGCATATTGGATATATTTACACGAATTAATTGCGTTAGAAAGGTCTTTGATATAGACAAGATATAAAAGAGGACCCAATACCGAACCTTGAGGTACACCAATTGAGACAGGTTCGATGCTAGAAGACTTGCTGTTGAATGATACACATTCGATTAGTTAGGTGTGAACGAAAAAAGTCTAATGGTTTACCTCTTACACCGTAATAATTTAACTTTTCCAGTAATGAGGATGGTAACACACGATCGAAGGCTTTAGATCAGTCATAAAGTAGTGCAGCTTCCTTTCTGCCACTTTCAAACGTATTTACATGTTCGATTAAAATGATATTTGACGAACCAGCTCTGAAGCCGAATTGGCTTCCAGTGAGTATTTGATTTTTGTTTAAATAGTCTATTAATCGATTTACCTAGGACAGGAATGATTGATATTGGCCGATAATTATCAACTAGCGTTTTATCGACCTTTTTATGGACAGGGACAACTCTGCTGATTTTAAAGGTGGATAGAAAATTTCCTTCGAGAAAACAATCATTAATCAGTTCTGTAAAATAGACACCAATAATATCAATACAGTTTAATACAATTAATTAATAAATATCGCAGCTCCTAGATTTAGACAGTGCTGTAAACTTCATAATATGTGACCGGTACAAGATAAAAAGAATTGATTGGAGAATGCATATTTATTAAATAATCGTTAATCTTCATGTTAGAAGTAGGAAGGGCATCTACAATTGAACTACCAATAGAAGTGAAGTGTAGGTTTAAATCATTAGATGATAATTATATATTGCTAAATTTGATAAAAGTTATTAAGGATTTAAATAACTTTTCTCACTTATTTTGTAAATATCTGGTAAAGCGGATTCAAAATTTTAATAGAATATTGAATTAATAATTAATTTTATTAAATTGGATCGATAAAAGGAGTAGCTCATATGTATTCAGGGGTGTAAATCTCATATAAATTATCAGATTAAGGTTTCATATTCGGTTTCAAAAACTATTCATGGATTTATAACAAATTGACATAAGATAGGTGAAAACCCCATTTTTATAGCTATAGAAAGTCATGTTTTTAAGGCGTGATAAGTTTTAATATATAGAGTATATAGTAACACAGTTTTTGTATCAATTTTAATTAAACAATAAATGTAAATGGTGCACTAGAACGAATATTTTAAATATTTTGTTTATTTCAGTATATAAATAATCATCAAACCCACTGAAACCAGTGTACCCACATTTCGAAATTAAAATGGCACAACACTTTAATCCATATCTTCTACTTTACGGAAGAGATACACAACTTTCGGTCGATAAAAGTATACACTCTTCAAACTAGTACGGTTGTTATAAGGTAAATTTACCCTGTGTCTGGCAGGCTTCTTATAATGCGCGAGTTTCCCATTAAACTCGGCGAAGACTGTCATGATTCGTAGTAAGCTGTCAATAATCTAAAAAATTGTTTCATGATTCACACTTACTCTTAAATGAAATCGACAACTAACATCATAATCGGCACTACAATTAAGTTTTTTCGATAAAACATCCATGGACGTTAAAACCCTGAATGGTCGTAGAAACCAAGTTAATTGCTTCCGATGTAAAATTTACCCAAATTAACATTCAAAACTTATAATACTAACTAACTTTTAAAGATTATGTTAAAATTTGTTCTTAATGTTTACATCAATAGCAAATATTTTAATGTCATATACTATACTATGATATACTATGATGGTACAACGACAGTGAGTATGCGCCTGAAAGAAAGCTATTGTTAACAAACTGTAATTAACGATACCTGAAATGGAGTGCATCAATTACGGTACATATATTTCTATTCAGCCCTTTATACGGCATTCCATGTAAAAAAAGTCGGTAAATTACTTGCATCATTCACGAATAGCATAAAAAACATGTGACTGTAGGTAAACAGCAAACATTAATTCAGGTAACTGCTTCCGGTATAACATTTGCAAAAGATTTATATAAACTAAGAGTGACGTAATTTGGTGTCAGTTTTAAATAATCGTTCCTCGTAAGTGAAACGTAAGCATACTGTAATACTTCTTTAATGAGCTGTAGAAATTTATCATGAATTCGATTAATCCAGTTACATTGGCCACTGGTCTGTGCGTGAGTGATATATAATAATAATCAAACCAGATTCACAAAGAAGAATTTTAGTTGTTGACCTCGAATTACATTTGGAAGTAGTGGTATACATTTAAATCTACTATTGACTTTAGGTAAACAATTCGTAATGTTTGAAACAACACTATAAAGGGGGTCCAAAACTATGTTGAGGGAGAAAATTAGAATTACATTGGCGTGAAGTTTTCTAATTTCAGTCAGTCCATTACAGGTGTAAACAGTATTGACACCAGACGCAAGAGATAATTCAAATGTGATGACTGCTCAGTGAGATATAAGGGTCGTGAGTGTGTTACAGAATATAAATATTTAGCGTGGTTTGCCGTATTATTGTAAGTCGTACAGTGGGAAAAATTAATGAAAATGACGCGATAAAGGCCGCCAGGCTGTTGTTAAAACAAAATCGAGAAGCGCACACCTGGGCACACGAAAAGTTACAGTCAGCTAAACAAACAAATTCTCACTTACCTTACGCGGGCTTTAACTCCAGGTGCACGTTAATGAAGGTCCGGGATCTCTCCCTACAAAAATCTCCAAAATAGACATCTTCTTTAACCTACTTTTCCGTTACTGTGAACCCAACGCATCTAAACCAAATTACTACGCATAAACAAAAACTTAATATTTCGCTAATTATTGCAAGTTAAATACACGTGAGTAAAATAGTTATCTAATAGAATATTATCATCAACTAACTTAAAAGAAAGACAAACACAAACCTAAATAATCTCTATTGAAAAACTCTCTTAATTTGTTACGTTAAATAAATGCTTTATTAAAAAATTAACGTACCACTTCATATCGTGAATTTGCCGTCGGATCACTTTCAAAACAAGCGACATTTCACAAACAAAATTAAACTTGACTTGAAACGTGTTATACTTAAATTTTAAAACACCAAATTCCGTCTTAATAACTTTTCACTGCAGGCAGGGAGGAGATTACAAGTAATATTTATAAATTCAGAACACTATTAGTATATTAAGTAAATCAAAATAAATAATAATACACACAATATACACCAGAGTCAGTTCAAATGCCTATTGTCTCGAATTAGAAGTACTAGGTAACGAGGAGCAATTCTATTCATTTAAAAGTTAACAGTCTTACGTCGTGAAATTTTAAATACAATTTACGTGCAAATACACCAAAGCAACAATAATAAATCGTTCAATCCACGGATGAAATCCATTTGTGATAAAAGTTAATAGCTGGAAACAATTCAAATACGAAATAAATGCGTTCATCCGCTTGTCACCGTATAATCTAGTGAATAAATGTCAATTACAAAAACTACCACAAACAAGATAAATAGGCAAACAAAGGGATTACCTCCTCGATATATTTCTAGACCTTCTTGACCCCTGCACCGCGAAGATCACCTTGGATATAATCAGCCTCCACGTTATAAGTTCCTCGAGAGATGATCTCTCGTGGTACCTCTTACACGGTAGGCAATTGTAGCAATCCCTAAATGTCAAGTTCACTGACTTTAAGCTTTTAACTAGCTGGTTAATGGATTTATAAAATCTATATACACGAACTGGTATTATATACTCTAAATGCTATTATTATATGTATTTACGAAAGTTTCTATATACAGTGAGACTTTGCCTGTTTACACGGCTGCAGACAGAAGAACAGTAAGTGAACAAGTAAGGGATCGGGGCACAAATTACCTTACCGCCCAAACTAATAAAAATCCACAAAAAAGCGAGCAAATATCCGAAAATAATGAAGAACTACCATAGACACTATCCTAATCTCAGATAAAGGTTTTGTAGACCACGATAACACCATCACATAAATCCCCGGACCTGGAGAACAATTCAATAAAACCGCAAAAGGCGAAGGAGCTGCAGCCCCAAGAAACGTTCGGAGAGCCCGGGTACGCCGTAGGAAAGTTTTGCGCCACCACCACCTGTCGCAACCCGCACCTTGGGTTACAACCTCTACTCTCTACTTCCGCTACACGTTACTCATCTGTTATCCAACTTAAGAATCAACTAATTAACCGCGAAAGGGAAACCTCTTTCGCCTCTGCACTTACGTCATCACTACACACTTGCGTCACATTTTTAGAACACGAATGTTTCACAAAGGACCTGCTTGATCAGCGTTCGTGTGCACAAAACGGATTTATCCCACGAATTGATATCGTGCATTTCAGGACATATTGTAGCTCAAATACATTTTGCACCTTGTTCAATGATAAATTTGAACTCAAACAAACCGGCGCCTGTCTCCCCAGTGTGCCTCAAACTAACGGTAACAGAAACGCGATACAAAAGCAACTTAATATCTGTATCTCACATTTCTCCAAACACTATTTTGAAATTTATTCAACAAAAAATTAGGCTTTTAATTTTTAAACTCCGTTCTAATTGACTAAACCTTGGAAAATTTGTATGACCTTTTTAATTCCCACTAATTTAACACCAACGAAGAAAACATTTTAGATCCAATACGAAATTTAATTCGGACTACAATATTAAGCTAAATCAAAGTCAATAGCAAAAGGTACGGCAATTTTAGTTCTTACTTTACAACCATTTCAATACCAAAAGTTCGATAGCGCAAAAGCGAGAAAAGAAAAAAAAGTATGGTATGCAAACAACCACACATGATAAGTCTTGGACATTTTGAACATGTTTCACATACGATAAAGCAGTGGTAATTATTTTAACTACAAAACCATGTACAGGATTAAAAATTAAAACGTTATGTGCTGAAATACTTTGTGAACAGTGCCGAAGCAGGTTTATTTGTAAACAAACTTTTCCAGTTCAAGTAGTTAAAACAAAGTGCTTTCTGGCAGACTACGCAAGTAAACATTGAAGTTTGATGTAGCTAAATATTGCAAATGTAACTATTTTGGGCCACGGTAACTCAAAAAATTAATCAAAATCAACATGAGTCTAAACTCCTGTGATTTTTAGTGATTGTGCATTTGCGGGGTGGGAAGTAAGAGGGGTAAATATAATTTTCTTTCGGCCGCAACAACTCAAAAAATTAGAAACCAATTGTATTCAAACTTAACATAAGTATTTAGCTCCAGTGATTCTTTGTGGTGGCGGGTTTGATGGGTCAGGAGTAAGAGGGACGGTCCTGGCATTCTTTTGACCGGAATAGCTCAAAAACTTGCATTGCGTTTTTTTTTTCAATCTTGATATAATTGTTTAACACCCAAATGCAAGATTTGATAGAGATCTATGCAGGCGTTAAAAATAACACCAAAAAAATTACGTAAATTTTGGTCGAACGAAAATAAAATATGTAGAGCTTACCAGTATCCACGAAAATATATAATAAATATCAGAAATATCAGTCATGAAACACATTTAGCGGCTGGTTGTACTAGGTAAGTTGGTATATAGCTCTGTGTCTAAATTATGTTCTACAGAGATGGCGTCAATTAACGCGATTCTATGTAAAATCCCGGCAGGTGTGTGTATGTATGTATGCATGTATGTGTGCATGTGCGTGTGCGTGTGCGTGTGCATGTGCGTGTGCGTGTATTCTACTGATATAAGGTCTCTATCTAAAAGTTTTAGCTATAACCTTATACTGGGTTTTAACTTTTAAAATTGTCGCAAGTAATAATGTTAATTTTGTCGTTATGTTTAAGCACCCTTCAAGAGTTGGACAGAGTATTTCCGCACTCAATAACCGTTCATAGGATTAGTACATACATAGTGAGTAATAAACACATGATTACCGTTATAGCTAACTTCAAAGGTATAACTCACCATTAGCTTTGTTGTGTATGGGAATAACAGAAAACTTAAACCGTTCAGTTGGCATAAATTACAATTACGGTGAACGCCTTACCTGTATTCACTGTGACAAGTCGCTCAACCTAAACTTTCGCTATCTGATGACCAATACAGCGCATTCTTAGTATGTCCGATTTCTAGAGGTAATTAGAGCATGAAGATAGGAAGGCGAGCGTATATAAAAAATCTAAATAAATCAAAATCTTGGTTACTCAGCAACATTTATGTAAATTTTAAATATATGAACAGTCAGCCAAAGGGCGTAAAAGACGAACTAACTTGCGACCTAACTGAAGCGAAAGGTCGCCTAATCTTTTTAAGAAAAGTGGTGCCCGTGTCAAACAAACGAAAAATAACTGGTATTATTTGCACTTAAGTAAGTGCTTGAAATAAGCCAGTTTAACTGAAAGTACATTACCATCTAGGCTTGTAAAAATACAGTAAATCTTCTAGTACATCTCGTTTTTTAAACTGCTCAGCAGATATAATGGAGTCAACCCAAAGTAATCAAAACTGTCTCTAAATTTCACAATCCAAAATCGTATTCCTTATCAAAATTTACAAGCCCAGAAAATTATTCAATTTTCCGTTGTTCTCCCAAAAACGATAAAGTTAATTCTTTTGAATCTGTAATTCACATATCTAAAGTAATGTAATTCCCAAAAGTTACGTTTCTTTGAAAGGGACTTAATGATAACAATTATTTTGCTTTTAAACCTGTTAATTTTTTTTTTTATTTACTTTATTTATTTATCTAATCGACCGGACTAAATTAACAAAACGCGCTGTCCACATGATGTCAAAAGTCTTATTAAAATTAAAAGCTTTTCATATTACTGTAACTTTGCAAAAAATTAATTGCCCAATTTAAGTTCAGGTCATTAAATTTATTTTTGTGGAAAATAAAAGAATAGCAATTTTCGGTCCGTTAGTAACAAATCTAACCTAGGTGAAATTTGTATAACTACACTATTCGTAAAGAAAATTTACCTGTTGAATAAAATTGTTACGTGTGTTCCAAATCTACCGAATATTAGTTATTATTTTCCAACCTTAATATTCGTTGGTATCCAGCATCAAAAATGTAGTATAGATAGTTAAAATTGAGCATGTCAGGGTGTAAATTTTTGAAACCATTAAGTTAAATTACGGTTTTGCTGCTTTTTTATCATTAGATTCCCAATTGCGTAAATGATAGTCTCTTTCGGTTTGGTTGCATTAATACATGGAAAATTCTATTAATGTGACACTTCGTTTTAGTAAGTTTTCTCTGTAAATATTGATCAGTCTTAGTCTTAGAGTTGCGCGATTGAGAAGAAAAATATGGTTACGTATAATGAAATTATTTGCAGAAAACATAAGTTAAAGTATACGGCGACCGCGAGTCCCGAGGAAGTAGATAAGTCTTTAATTGACGAACAATCAATTCGGTCTCTAGATACGTGGCTCATTTTTTGACGGGATGTTTTTGACACAAATATACCATGTTTCAATGATAACCGTCCGACATGCCTTTGAGACGCAGTTTGGATGAATGAAGTAATTCTTTTCCGATCCAGTTCCGGAAGGCTATCGTTCTTAGCGCGTATATCAATTTAAAGAAAGATGATGTAATTGGCTAATACAGAGATAAGGGTAATTAAATTGAAGATGGCGAGCACTAATTGGGGTTGAAGTGAGTCTAATTAGCGAAGTCAGCATATGTGGAAGCGCTCAGCACCCGGAGTAGTGAATTTGTGTTATGCTGCGATAAATGAACTTTCGTTAAAGGAAGTTTTCCTGTCAACCCTTTGAAGGGGATATTAAAGTAGATTTGACTATCGAAGTAGTCTAATATCGTTCCATATAGTTAGCCTGAATTTACACCGTTGAAGATTCCTTGGTAGAGGGTTGCGTTAAAGCTTTAGTGCTACTTTCAACCCCGGATGATTACGCCTTGTGCGGGTAAAAATAAACATATGATTTACGAACTCTGATTACCATTAGGTTCATGGCTGGCTCAACTAACATAAACATTGCTGTATATAATTAAGCTTTGCGTTCCTATAATTTACGTCCAAGAAAAGTGTACACAGTACACGTATAACTTGTGAAGTGCAAACGTAAATATTTCTCGTGCTATATAACCAAATGAAATAGAAGTCAAACAGTGTATGTTATTGTAAAGAACTTTCATAAATTTATGACGTTGATTTCCTACCGGAAAGCATCCCAAGGTGGTTGCGACGACGGGTTCTGGCATTAAAACGCATACAAACAGCGCTGCATCGCGTGCTGTACAAAGAAAAGCGGAAGAGCCTAGAGAAGCTGATCGTGCGAAGGCTTTGCCGAGAGAAATGGTAATCACTTACGTACATATGTATTTGTGAATGCGTTGTTGACAATTACAATAAAGTGATTGTCTTTTTTTTTGCATTTGATGAAGGTTGAATACGCTTTGTTTAAAGTTCACCTAATAGTTTGTACATGGGGTTCAATTGAATTTGAAAGCATGTTCATCCGAGATTTATTTCATTCCTGCTGTGTTATTTCTGTACATGACGACTTCGCTAAACTGATTTGTGTATTTTTGTAAATTCGTTAGATTTGAACGTTCGATGTTCGTTATAAACGCTTTGGTATTTAAAAAGTAAGTTACAATAGATTAACTAAGATGATCTAGCTACAATCATCCCGATTTAAACAGGTTGGTTGAATGGTATTTTTTAAAGATGGAGTAATCAGTGCACCGTATTTTTTTATGGAAATTGATACATTACATAAATATTTAATGAGATTGCTTGACGATTTCTTTATTTTAACTTGATTATAACGTAACCATCAGAGAAATAATTCATTATTGAACATTTTAGCATTATTTTGTTGTTTGGTATATTTCAGTTGGTTACAAATTTTAAAGCATAACGTAACGTCATATTAAGAAATTAGAATGTTGAATGACCATTTGTTGTGTTAGTAGCCCGGCATGGTTTTGCTAGCACCTGTCAATATTATTTTGTAGCCTTTCAGATATTGGCGTACCGCTTGCTGGTCGACCTGTAAATTACGTCTAAAGTATACTAGTTTTAAGTGTTAGGCAAGCTATGAACCTACATAATTAGGAATTTAACCACTATTTTGATATTTGTATCATTCTGGCACCCATTTGGTTTATGAGAACCCCTATTTTGAAGAACGAATTAAAATCTATGTAAACAGACAAAGAAAGGTTCACAATATGCCTACCCCTGAGCTTCCGGCACCCCTTGATTTTATGTGTTACCCCGTTATACTGCCGATTTCGACTGTGACAGATAAAGTTGACACCCAACGTGCTTTTCGATTCTAAAAATTTTAAGGCGGCTTATGGTAGGATTTTCTTAACTTTTTTTCGGTTGTATTTTAGGATAGTTTTGTCGTATTTTTTTTATTATGTTAGTTGTTAAGGATTTCGCATATTACTTTTAAGATGGGATACAAAATGAATATAGATCGGCTTATACCTAGTGAAGTTAGGTATGAGAGTATAAGATGAGATTTAACATTCGTTGTAACATTTTTAAGTACATTTATTAATGATGAAAATAATGGAAAAATTACGCAGCGTGCATATTGCGCTTTTAATTTTGAAACTGACAAAATTGGGTTGAAGTTTGTCACGAATTAGCAAAACTTTTGGAAGAGGTTAAAATTAATACGTCAATGAAAATATTGGCAATTATGGAATTTTGGAACGAATTTCGGAATTACTGATTTCACGGCGAGTTAATGATAGATAATTGTTTTCTGAATGTTTAGATTTACTTACCGGTAACGCATTAATTTATGTTAGATCGATAAGAGAAGTCAATACTTGACGTGAGTTAGTGGAACTCTTGAAAGTTCAATTTCAGCCCATTGATTATGATGGTCGCTTATTGGAAGAAATTAAGCGATGTATGCAAGGAACGGACGCACCTATGGAATTTACATCGTTATGCGGAATTTAGTCTCGCTAAGGTTAAAGAAGTACCGATACAGGAAGTTCGCGTTAATTCTACATTAAATCGGCAGTTTACCATAATCGTCTGAAATCGAAGAATCAAGCAAGCTTTCGAAAAATAAAATTTTAATATACTACATTTTCGACTTTAAAGACTATGGTGATACATAGTTCATTTCAGTCAAAATCTTTGGCTAAGAATTATTGGGATTATTAGACAGCGGATCATCAAAGACTATTGGAAGTATGAGTTGGGCGAAATTAAATCGTTTGGGAGTGAAGTTGAATAGAAACCATACGTCAACTTGTTTCGTGGTCAATGACCAATCTGTTAAGAGTATCGGATCAGTCACCAATAACCTAGGAATTAAGTGGGGAATTGTAACGATGAACGTCATTGTAGTATCGGACATACCGCAGCTCATTTTGGGAGTTGATTTTTGGAAACGAACGAATTTTGCCCCCGATTTAAGAAGAGGAGGGTAAAAGTTTGAAAATAATAAAACCATCGACGCTTTGGGGAGCCGTGAGCCTGTAATACGTTTCCGACTGGATTTGAACAAAGAACAGTTCCGATAACTTGATGAAGTCGTCGATGATTACTTTAAGTCCATTGGGGATAAGGAGATTGTCTATGCCTCATTGGTATAACACCTGGTTAAGACAACTAGTGAACCGATTAATCAACAGTATTACCGTGTATCGCAGTATATACAACAACATATTGACGTCGAATTAGAAAAAAATGTTAAAGTTAGATGTGGTAGAAAAATCCGCGAGTGCTTTGTCGAGCCTTATAGTATTAGTGAAGAAGAAGAATAGAAGTTGCCGATTTTGTGTGGACTTTGGAAAGGTCAATAAAGTTACCAACAGAGATGGTTATCCGCTACCTTATGTGTTGCCTATTTTGGATCGTCTGCATGACGCGAAATATACATCGTCATTGGATATTAAGTCAGAGTATTATTCCGTAACGATGGCTGAAGATTCTAAGCAATATACCGCATTTACCGTATCCAATAGGGGTTTGTTTCTATTTAAATGTTTACCATTCGGTCTCGTCAACGCACTAGAGAGTTGGAAAAGTTTTATAGACCGCGTTTTAGGACCAGAATTAGAACCACACGTTTTTGTAAATCTCGATGACACCATTATTTGTACTCATACTTTCGAAAAGCACACTGAAGTTTTACAGGAAGTTTTTCGCCGATTTTCAGAAGCAGATCTTACGTTGGGAAGGGATAAGTGCGCGTTCTGCCAATCCGAACTTAGATATTTGGGATATGTCGTTAACGCTGATGTACTATCGGTTGAACCCGGATAAAATTAGCGCCATTTTGAAGAATCCTACACCGAAGAGCCCTACTGAAGTGAAAGTCTGATTCGTGTAGCGAGCTGTTTCATAAAAAAATGTTCGACAATTATCGCACCTTTAACTAAATTATTCAAAAAGTTTGCAAAATTTATTTGAAATGAAGATTGTGATAAGAGCTTTCGGGATTATTAAAGATTCTTTGGTTTCCGAACCTATACTATCGGGTCCCGATTTTCCATTTGTGTCTACAGTTCACACAGACGCTTCAGATTTTCGGATTGGTTGTTACACGTCCAAACCGCACTAGGCGTCGTGTAGGCTTACTAATGTAAGCGGGTTGCCAAGCCAGCTAACAGGGAGATGGGCGTGGTCGAAATAATAAGTAAAATGAATGTTTACTAAGCTCAAACACCTTACACTTATACTCAAATGGCTCAATTCGGGAAAATATGTCTCTAGGCGCCACCACAATCGATACTTCGCTAAAATAATTGTCTTAAGCTGGATGTTAATTAACCCTACTTGATTGTGGAAAGTAGGATTGTGCTTACTCGGTAAACTCATATACGAAGGTTCTAAAACAAACACTCGTCCAAAACAATTCAACTCAAATAAATTTAGTACTACCCAGGTCATTAACAACTTTTGAACACCTCGTAAACTAAAATATCCAAAACAAAAGTTATAATACGGTAACTGAATATTTTCTGCGTATCCTCGTATACACATATAACGTTAAGTTCTATTTATTAATGAATAAAATATCTTGTCATTCAATATTCGATAATTAATTTTGAAAACTTCTAAAATAAAATTTATCACTCAAATTCATTCAATGAACGTTATCTTTTAAATTTACTTTACCTCTTATAATATTTGACATTCGTAAACATTTACGGTTTCAAAACTCAAACTTTTATTATACTTAATGACGTTTTTAAACTAACAGCTGATCTATTAATATTGCATTGCTCTAATGAAACTGATATAACAATTTTGTAAACCACCTGGTTAAATAAACAACAGAATAAAACATTTAACGATAAATATATATTGTCCTGCATAAAATAATCAAACACAAATATTTACATATATTACATCTCTTGGTGGAAATCTTAAACCACCAAAATACCAATTTGCCTTACTGCAAAAATCTTACTACTAACAAAAAAACAATACGATACAATATTACTCAAGAACGATTATCTTTCGGAACTAAATTAATACTTAACCAACAATACACAAATAAACTACCAAAAGATAAACGTGCTTAAATGAGTTTTCATAATCTTAAATCTAACTCTTACTTAAAATTTGTCCATAAATCCTTAGCTTTTCTTTCTTCTTTATTCTCCGTAAATTGATTATATGTAGTCCATTGGTAATTCCTTAAAATTGCCTGAAGCACATAACAATGCTTCACAATTTCACAACACTTATTCCTCTGTGCACCACAAATAGTCACTAGCGAGGTTATTACTACCCAAACACACATATAATAACGATAAACATATGGTTGCCTCTTAAAATTTCTTAACAACTTTTAAAACAATTTAGTCCTTTATACAAATAAACTTTCAATGTCATATAACGTTACTTAACTTGGCTTAATATACAATGAACCTTTCGTTCACTTAACAGGTGGTCTCAAATACTTTAGCTGAATCTCGTTACAAGCGCGCTAAACTTGATACCACTATTACGTAACAACTGTTAACTTTATTCAAATCTGCTTACGCACTATTATTTTCTTGAAGATAAACAAACTAATTTTACCTCTTCAACTTCAATTTTAAATATGGTATTGTTTATGAATGTCTTTTCCAATTTATCCCCGGTTCGGGTAACGCAGTTAATTAAACAATTACTGCCTCATTAAAATTTCACAAACATACTCCCACTTCGTCACAGTCTATCCCCCACACTACCTCGCACGCGCCTTCCGCCAACCTTCACAAGCAACCGCCAAAACCGAAAGCTTCACTTCCTACCTCTAACTTCAACTAACTAACTAACTCCAATCTCTCACTTCCCTATTTATAACTTCAGTCATCCATCTTTAAACATGTCTTCCTTCCGCGTTATATTCTCCAATAATATTCACTCAAAATGTATACTTCCAACAACTGCTTCTCTCTATACAAGCACGCATGTAATTACAATACATCGCCATATTTGTTTTCACTTACAAATTTTTCAATTACTTCCCGAAGAAATCATTTTTCGTCCTTACATTCATTCAGTGGCCCCTCTGGACCATTACGCAACTTTTAACACTTATCTCCAACTTGCGCTCGATCTCGTTCCGCAACATTTGCAAAAATCAGTACAGTCTAATGTCTCAAATTCCATATACACACATTTATTCTCAACACAATTGCACAACATTACAAAACTTTCTGAAATTAATACTTAAAACATACCCAATCTTTCTCTACATATTTTCTAAAACATTCTACACTTATTCTTCACATTTTCTAATCAAGATTACCCATCTATCCAACAACATTCCTTTCTTTATCAGCAGCAAAACAGAAGCAATTCAGTGGAAAGCATTATCGTCCCATGGACAAATTTCTCTTCACATTTACATTCATCAGAATTTATTTCTTTCAACACTAAAATCTTTATAACATTCAAATACACGTATCTACATACTAAATAATATCTTTCCTAAAATTCCAGTGGCGTATCATACACCCACACACATTATATACACACAAAAAAAAATTTTTTTTTTCATTCAAACTCAATACACTCGTGCTCAGAACACGTAATATACGTCATTATAACATCCTATATACAGGGTGCGTCAACGCAACCTGACATGGTTCAGTGCTAACGCAGACAATTGATACAGAAGAACGTGTCATTTATTATAACATCAGATTGTTAACGAAAAGCGAGAGGAAGTTTTCCACTACCGAGAAAGAATGTTTAGCAATACTTTGGTCGGTAGAGAAACTACGTGCATATATGGAAGGAGCACAATTTACAGTTATTACTGATCACGCATCCCGTGTGGCTTCACAATTTAAAGGAACCTACCGGTCGATTAACTCGTTGGGCTATTCGTCTTCAGCAATACAATTTCGAAATTGCCCATAGGAAAAGGAAAGGATCGCGTTGTACCTTACATTTCATCGCGCTCCGTACCAGTTATCGACGCACTTGAGGTAGATAGTAAAGCCGATTGTGTACCCACAGTGGAGAATTGAAAATGGGAAATTGTTGAAGCTTGTGAAGTGGAGTTATCCGAAGTTGAGAGGTAATAAAGCGAAGTGGCCTACTGTAGTAACGAAAGGGGAACGCTCCCAAATTTTATTGCAATTTTACGACGACCCTAAAGCAGGTTATGCAGGTACATTTAACACTTACGAGCGGATATCCCGACAACATTATTGACCGAAATTAAAGGAAGATGTACGTTATATTAGTCGATGTGTCACCTGTATTAAGCATACCCCGGTACAAAAGACACCGGCCAAACATCCCGTTATCGATGAACCTCGGCAAATGATTGCCACTGATATTGCAGGACCTTTGCAGAGATCCACTAGTGGCTATTCCTACGGCCGCTAGTATGCCCAAAAATATCGAAGAAAGTGTCTTTCTTATGTTTGGATTACCGATGTACGCGTTATGTGACAATGGTTCACAGTCTAGGAGTAACAAATTCCAGAAAATGGTATCACCATATAAGACTAAGGTCATCTTTAATGCAAACTATCATTCCCAAGCTAATCTTTCATAACTAATGAATAAAGTTATAAAGACAATGTTAGCGTCGTACATCGAAGATAGCCAGCGAAACTGGGATAAGTATTTCGCGCAAGTAGCGTGTGCCACACCCACGGCTACCCATGAAGTTACTTCCTGGTCTAGGTTGAATATATCCTTACTACTACTTGATATAAACGAAGTTCGCCATTTTCCACAAGGACTTCTACAACATACCAAAATATATCCACCTCTATTTATAATAAGTGAATTATTAAAAGGAATAATTAGGAATAAAAAGATTTTGTGTGAGGTATTAATTTTATTTAATCGAGCACAGGAGTGCCTGGGCGCTAGGAAAGTGGCCTTCATACTAGGCGCCAACATATGTACGTTTTATAATTATTTCCTTAATTTTTTTTTAATGAACTAACATTTATTTTATTTTTTAATTTATTGAGGAGAATAAATGTATATTTTAGTTTGTTTTGTAACTATATGCAACTACGCCCACTACAACTCAGTTTAGCCGTTAGCAATTATAAGTTAGATTCTTAACGAGTCAATTTTGTTTTATTTAAATTAACGTTTATTCAGTTTGTTTTCTGCTATCAAAGAATAAATAAAAGTTTCAGAATAATTTTTATGACTAATGCTTGTGCTTAGATAATAAAGGTAACGCAAGTTTGATAATACTCTTAATCAAATTTGGAATGGACTAACCGAGATAATAGAGTTTCAAGCTTCGTCTAATTAAAATAATTAATAAAATGAATTATCTCATTCTCTTATTCTGTTTCAAATCTGAACATTAGGTAAAAATTATTCTATTTTAAGTAAAATGCAAATTGCTTACTCTAAATTTCAAAAAGTGATTAACAATTTAAATTGAATTTGTACAAAAAATGTCTAAACATGTTTAACCAGCGTTGACTTCATAACATTGTAAAAACGTAACTCAGTGTTATTGGTATCACGACTTTGTAATATTATAATTAACGACGTCATCAATTTTTTTTATCTTTTGGTATACGTAACGTTAAGTCGCCCTTAAGACTGTAAAAATTTGGTATAGAAATCATTGTAAGTAAAGTCAGGCTCAAAGTACAGGATAAAATATCGAAAATGTGGTAGTAAACTTCGAATTCAGCTATTAAAATTGGCAATAGCAATTTTTACGACGTAATGGCTCTTCAAACATTTTGAAATAGCAATTTTTGGTTTTATAATAATGCGCATTCTATGAAATATTCTTATAAAGCTACTATAAACAGAAAAAAAGCGAATTAAAGTAGCTAGATTAAACATTATATGACATATAAGCGACTATAGATTTGGAAACGCTCTGTCTCGTAAATTAGTTTCCAACTCTGGTTCTCTGGGACTGGGTTCTAAAGTAAACCATGAGATTAGAAGTCTCTAACTGAGGCGGGAAGACTAAATCCTGCTGAATACCCAACGGGTATCGAGCAGTTCTTCGACAAGTCGCGAAAATAGAATGTCCTATTGATAGGTATTCCATTATATTCTAAAAAAAGCAGCCCATTTTCTTTTAGAAATTCAGATAAAAGTACAATTAGCATACATGTCATAAACACTAAATAATGGCGTGGCATTTACATTTAATGTCTGAAATAAAGCTCGCTATTTATAAAGGAAAACGTAATCTAAAAAATAGAGATAAACAGTAAAATGTGTTAAACACCGTATTTGACATTTTTCGCATTTTTTCTTGTGACTTTAATTTGTTAACAAAAGGACGTTTAATGTAATTTTAATGCAATCTGGTTGATTGATTCACAATGTTTGGTTTTTCGGAGAGAAAGGAGTATTCAAATATCCCTGGGGATAACACTCATAACAATCAAAATCGTTTTGCAGTAAAGTAAATTGGTTGTCGCGCAATTTTACACTTGATTATGTGGGTAAGGTCGAACATCAAACATTTAGTTTATAATGCTTTTGTATTTATAGTGTAATTTAATTGGTTTTCGAAGTTTTAAACACCCCGCCTTAATAGAAATTACGTTGCTATTGATTACTCATTGCTTGCATATTACCTAAACCAGACTAATTATTCCCTGGACATCTAAGTTACTTCACGAATAGATAAACAGAAACTGGGTTTGCATTCCTAGATGTTACGCAATTTACTTTGATATTACTTGTGCTTATTGCCTTAATAATACTAACCACCTTTGCCTTAGTTAAACTACACTAATATACACCGTGTCCAAGATAAGGATGCCCACTATGGGGATCTCGGAAACGGTAAGAGGTGGAAGGTCGGTTAAATGGAACAAAAGTTACGAATTGGAGAGGATGTATTTATGGTCTTTGTAGAACTCGAATATCTCTTTTAGTTTTTGAGATATTTGAAAAAAATTGAATTTTCTGATTTTCGTTTTTATTTTTTTCTGACGTTATTTGAAGAGCTATCAAGAAAAGAAGAGCCCATTTTCATTGCCACTTTTCTAGCTCTACTTAATGCTGTTATACAATTTTTGATACAACGTTTCGTTTGTTAGCAACCATCATCAACTTTATTTTTTAAATACACGAAAAAATTATTTTTGCCATATTTAAATTCTCTCCTTGATTCTGAATTCAACGATATATCACACTTTATATTTTTGATACGTTTGGGATGAGAAAATTCATATTCAATGTAAAACATCGAAAACGTACAGTTAAAACTAATACTAGAAACATTAGAAAACCGAAAAATTATTATAAAATTATGTTTTGTAATTTTAAATGATAGACAAATAAAAAACAAATTTATTTTAAAAGTTAATAAACTCACAAAAGATGTTCAAAAAGATTCCCGTTATTCTCTAAACATAAATAGCATCTTCTAACTGTAGCATCTAAAACATTCTTCAGCATTTGAGGAGTAATACTAGCAAATGCTTCGAGAACTAATATTTGTAAAATTTCTTCGTTTTCAAGGTGTTATATCTGGAGAACGGGCTGGCCACAGTACATTTGCATGAGTGGCAATACATCTTTCTGGAAATCTAACTGGCAGGTAATCTCTGGCTTCTCTGGAATTATGTGCTGGTGCGTCGTCCTGCATAAACCAACAACCTTCAACTTCTTGGAAAGGCAAATCGTTCAAAGCTATCTCTAATTCATTTTGGAGTAAAATGTAAATGAAAGGACCTATAATTCGAGTACCGAATATAGAAGCCCACATATTAAATCCGAAACGGTGTTGGTGTTTGGCCGTTTTGTACAGACGTGGATTTACTCTTGCCCAATAATGAGCATAACCTAATTCTGATGAACCCGGTTTTCCCTAGGTTGTATGCGTTACCGAAAATACACAAACCGAACTTACTAATGAGACCTATTGTTTCATTTACGAACACACCTGTTTCAAAACTTTCGGGATGGCTTAATCAGATTTTACGTTCTTGCTTAGATTTTCAATTTCCTTACGCTATAAAAATTCTTCAGAATTAGCTAACAATTTAACCAACTTTAATATAGAACAACATTTCACACTACTCTTTCGATATCGTGAACCTTTTTCCGAATGTACCTTTCGAAGACTGCTTACAAATTATCGATGCTTATCTATATAACTCTAATATTCCTAATCATTGTTGTGTTTCTTAGAGACTGTCTCAAACTGTGCCATAGCCAAAATTTCTTTAAATTTGATAACAATAACTATAATCAACTGTCAGGTTTACCTATGGGCAGTAACCTTTCACCTTTGCTGGCAGAACTTTTCCTTTCCTCTCTAGAATCCAATAATATTTTCAAGAACAATATGATAAATAAACACTTTAAATTATACAGAAGATACGTAGATGATATTTTTGTGGTGTTCGATGGAATACACAAGATATTCAGAATTGCTTTGAATTTCTAAATAATTTACATCCTCGGATAGAATTCACCTTGGAAAAGAAAGGAGTCGAATTTTAAATTTTATGGATTTAAAAATAACCAGGTTGAAGGATAGGTTGGACAAAGACATTCACAGGAAACCCACTACTACCGATCATGTCATACCTTATAATTCTTTCCATTCTCATACAGATCAATTATCAGCTTTCAGGTTTTTCTTTCACAGACTTTTCAACCTTCCTTTAGGGAAAAAATTTTAAAAGAACTTAATATCATTTTGAAATAGCACATAGAAATGAATTTCCGTTGCACATAATTAAAAACCTTTACAATAAGTACAAGAAAATCTTCCACACTAGACATCACACCACTCTCACCACAATTGATGACAAGGATTCAAAAAAGTTTGTTTCATTGCCTTACATTGGCCCCTCTTCATACTTTTTCAAAAATCTTTTTAAACAACATAACATACACATTTCATTTAATTCATAAATCATTACTATGACTACAGCAGTATAGCCTCTTATTCTACTGAATTAGATTTTAAGTAGGTATTCTTGATATTGTCAATTCTTACTTAGTTAAGTTATTATTTTTAGTGCCTGATGATGACAATGTATTAATCTTGTCGAAACATGTCGCCTCTTCTATATCAAGTTATTTTCATAACAGTAATTTGACTCTTATGCTTGTTCTGAAATAATTAAAAACAGAATTTCATGGGGAAGGTTTTGAGTTTTATTAGCATCGATTAAAGATTCCAACCCCATTTTGAGTTTTCAAGTTTTCATCTAATACAAATTTGGACAACAATGAACAATAATGAGCATTTATGCGATTAAAAATTCCATTATTATTAACCATACTTTCATCGGACCATATTATTTTATTCGGAAAATATTCATTGTCTTGAGATTGACGTTTATACCATTCGAAAAATATTCTACGTCTTTCTGGGTCACCTGGTCGAAGTCCTTGGCAAATTCTAGATTTATATGGATGTACTTTCTTCTTCTTTAGAACATAATGAGCAGTGGAATGGGCTATGCCAGTTGCATCTTCAATTTTCCTAGTAGAAACCTCTGGATTTTCCGTTACAGCTAATAAAACAGTATTGGCTTTTTCTTCATTGAGGTTTTTTGCGAGATTTTACAGGTTTTTTGAACGCACCATATTCTTTTAGATTAACTGCTAATGTGCGAAAAGTTCTTTTGTGAGGTTGACGCCTTTCTGTATATTTGTTTAAATACATTATTTCGGCTTCAGAACAATTACGTTGACACAAAATGTAACACGTCAGTATATCGAATTTTTCATTATTTGAAAAATTTACTCCTACCATATTGTTTTTAGGTAAACACAAAATATAATTAACTCAAAGACCACCAAACAAACGTAATACGGACAACAATCAATTATGATAGGTAGGTAAACAAAATGCAAAGCCAACTTATTTTTATCAAATGCATCAGTACAACGGAAGGTGTATTTTAACTGTTTAATTAATAGTATTTTCACTAAATACATACTTATGATTTATTTTATTCGCAACAGGCATTAGAAAATGAGAAAACGTTATTTTATAATAATTTTACAGTTTTGTAATGTTTCTAGTATTAGCTTTAACTGTACGTTTTCAATGTTTTACATTGAATATGAATTTTCTCATCCGAAACGTATCAAAAATATAAAGTGTGATATATCGTTGAATTCAGAATCGAGGAGAGAATTTAAATATAGCCAAAATAATTTTTTCGTGGATTTAAAAAATAAAGTTGATAAACGAAACATTGTATCAAAAATTGAATAACAGCATTAAGTAGAGCTAGAGAAGTGGCAATGAAAATGTGCTCTTCTTTTCTTGATAGCTCTTCAAATAAGGTCAGAAAAAAGTAAAAACGAAAATCAGAAAATTCAATTTTTTTCAAATATCTCAAAAACTACAATGACCATAAATACATCCTCTCAAATGCGTAACTTTTGTTCCATTTAACCGACCTTCCATCTCTTACCGTTTCCGAGATCCCCATAGTGGGCATCCTTATCTTGAATACGGTGTATGTGAATGAGACACGTTAAATGAATATGTTGGTTGAATAATGAACATATCGTGGCAGTAGGATACAAAAAAATTAAAATAAGCATATTGTCAAAAATTACAAGAAAAGAGTGAACTTCGGTTGAACGCGGTATGAGTATAAAATTATGACCAGTAAAATCTAGATGCTGAAACATGAAAATAAATTAATTTAAAACGCACAGTTTTTTTATAATAGTAGAACAGGTTATTTAGGCAGGAACTGTAAGGCAAGTGACGATAACGTCAGCAGCGTTTTTTTTTAATTATTCTTTTAGTTTTTGAAAATTGTTTATACTTAGTTATTAATTTTGTGATCATCGGGCGGTTTAGAGATGTTCAGCTATGAGTTTTAGATGTTTGTGTCGTGTTTACCTTGTGTTGTATGTCCTAATCTAAATCTGCTTGTTTTGTAAAAAAAAATCGTTTTAAATGATTCTAGAGCATAAATAGGGTGTAACAATGGAAAGGTAGACAAAGTGGTGCTTTTTCAGGGTCGTCCATGCGAAAAAGATACGTCCATGAGAACGGAATTTTGTGTGAATCTATAGTTCTTTCTCAATTTAACTTCTGCGACGTGCTATATGGTCCCTTTCCCTCCTGTACTAATGTACAGCGGGTCGAAAAACTTAAAAAATCATGCCTGAGATTAATATACGCATTCGAGGTCGATCTACAATTTCGCATAAACTAGTGGGTATACGTTGGTTGAATATGGGTAAAAGACGACATTTGCTTGCTTATACCACAAAGTTATTCATTCTCATCTACCTGATTACCTCTACCATAAAATCACTTTTCGTACTGACGTACATCATTTGAATTTGCGTCATAGGGGCTGCTCACCGTTCCTGTTCACCGTCTCTAATTTTTTAAAAATTCTTATTCATACCCGGTAGCAAAAGTAGTAAATATAGTACCTCAATCATGTATGTCACTTTCGCATAAATCCTTAAAATCAAGTTCAAACACATGATAACCATCTGAAGTGTTTTATATGTTCATCTTTATTTACTCTGTTTTTCTGTGTATCTCAAGTTCTCTCCTGTTTCCAGGGCTTACCTTTACTGTAAATACACGTATACACACTTGATAATCATCCCGCTACATTTTATGACATCTCGTATATAGTTTTTCTGCCATATCAATTATTATCCTAAACTGGTTATACTTGAAAACCGGGAAGCCCCATAGGGTTGACCGAAGTCTCACAATTTTCCGTACTTATTTATTAATTAGGCTCATTCCGTCATATCGTTAGATATAGTTTTTTTTTCAATTTGGTTTTGAGTTTTCGTGGTAGTCGGGGTTCATTTGAAAGTGGGATTTGTAATACTTGTTCGGGTGGGTTTGTGACACTGTTGACCTTGCGGCTTGTATATTTGTAGTATTGTTAATCTGTCGGTTAGTGGTTGGATGTGTGCGTGTTGTGTGGTTAGTTGATTGGGGGGTCTATGATGTAGTTTGTGCATTGCGTGTACTATATTCCTTTCGCAGGAAGCGATGGGTTTGTGTTGGTTTTTACGGTTGCATGTAACAGAGCGCAGTAGTCGAGTATAGGCTAAAGTTTTGTACGTGTGTTATAGCGTAGTGGGATGACAAACTCTGATGTGTCCAAGAAGCACATTCAATAATGGTGCGCGATTGCATACCTTATTGAGAGAGTTGCTAACGACGGATTTTCAGTGTACGTTTCGGGAGAATATATTGTATCTTGTAATTGAAAGGAGGAGTCGGACGAACGCGTTTGTAAAGCTTAACTATCGTAATTTATGTATTAGCCGGGTATGCGAGACTTATTTCTATGAAGAGTGCGAGGTAACAGTCATACTGGTTTAATGCTTTGGAGGATTCTGCATAGATTTACAAAGGGATATTGGTATGAACGATTTGGTCTAAAGCCAATCTGGCTATTGGGTATGATGTCGTTGGTTTCGTCTTCGGGGCAGAATGGTTACATTTGCCTACGCAGATCGGTTTATAGGACAAAGGTTGAGAAGTGTCGGATCTAAGTGTATGTATCATGACTGTGGAATCAGACTTTCATCCCGTCTGACATTTGTTGTATGTTTGATCTAGGTGTCTAATGACTTTTAGGGATAGATTTCGGTTCTGACTAGTGTTCGTATCTAGTGTTCGTATTTGGCCTGTGCTCATTAGGTGGGGTGGAGGCGTTTTTGCCTGACGCCACTCGCATTGAATGTCTCTATCGTAAGTTCCATTTTTGCGAGAAGGGAGGAAGGGAGTTAGGGAGAGTGAGTAAAAAGTTTGCTTAGCTCGTTATAAAGGAGTATTGGAACCGCCTTTGTACCGGTCCACGCGCAATACAATCGCTTGTCAAAAACTCCATTGCTCCATTTCCGTTGCGATAAGCTCACGCCTATTAGGAGAAGCGATGTACGGAGAAAACTCAAAGACTCTTAGGATCCAAGGAGGTGGTAGATATTGCTTCCAGCTTGGAAAGGCTACCTTCGAAAAGATGAGATAGGGTCTCCCGTCATTTCTTACAATCGAAACCATAAGTAGACTGTGGGCCGCCGCAGTTGTTACGCCTTGTTGAATATAGAGAAGGTCAGGTTTGGCCGTTATGACTTCCGCTATAGAAGGCACACAGACATAATTCTGTAATAGAAAATCGATGGAGGTGTTTGAATCGGAAAAGATTAGCAGAAAAGAAGTAAGAAGGTTTGTTGGTCTTGAGATCATACGGATGGCCTTGCTAACGTGGGAGTGGTCCATGGTCTGTATAATTTCCTTCGAAGTGATGACATGACCAACCACGCGAATGACGCATGGTAGAAAGGTAGGTTTCAGTGCGGAATGAGAGCGAAAAAGGCCGGAAAGTTTGGTTAGGGTAAATGAAGTGGAATCAAAGGTGGTTTGGATAGGCCTCTCTAGTTGGGATAGAATGGGAGGTCACCAGAGGCGCGGTAAGGTTGCGATTAATTCTAAGATCCTCCCACTGGGTTTGTAGGGATTAAACAGTTTCTTCTGGTCGAGGGCGAAGAGAAAGGTGATGTGCTTTGGGGTCGTACATGTCGTCATCGACGTTTCCCTCATCGCTGGTGCTGTCGGTAGCGAAGATATAAAAAAACGCCAAAACCATACGGTCTTATAAAAATACACAAATCATATATGCCCACCATTAGACCAGTAGTTTCTTATATCAAAGCGCCCAATCATATATCAAATAAACTAAGCCACATATTAGGTAACAGTTGAAAGTACAACTCAAAATATTCTATTGCGAATTCCTTAGAACTAACTACAAAACATATGATTACCACTACACAACATTGCAGGTTTCGATGTTACTAGTATGTTTCCTAAAATACCCTCTCAAGAATGTGCGCGTATATTAAATAATTTTTATTTAATAATAATGTTGAATTAGTTACAGGAATGGAGTTAATTTAATTATTTGATCTTTATGTTAGTCAAAATTATTTCACATTGGCAGTCCAATTTCGGTCCTATGAAGCAATATTTTAATGGATAATCTAGAATAAGGAATTTGGAATTAAATGTTTCTGAGAAGATTGTATTTTTGTTTCGTTATGTTGAGGATGCTTTAGCATGCGTTCTTAATTAATATCAACAATTTACATACTAGCATAAGGCTTACACTAGGGAAAGAACAAAATAGAGCCATTAGCTTTCAAAATTAAAACATAAAAATTAATATACGGAACAAGTGTGAGATAAAACACATAAATTACCTGTACATAGATCATTAGTACATGACCAATGCCATTATCATTAAAAACCAACCAAATTTCAATAAATAAATATCAATTAAAAAAAATTGTACAAGCAAATGGTTACATTTCAAATATAATCGACACTTTAGTTAAAAATCTGGAATACAGATTATATATCAGAAACATTTACCCAATTAACACTCAACCCGAAGTATGTATTCGACAGACTAGTGCTATTTTTATTTTTGTTTCTGTCAATACATAATAAGTATATATAAGTGTGTAAAATGCGCAAAACCGATTTGCCCATTATGTTCCAGGAAGTGCTGCCAAGAATAAGTTGTACTAAAACTTTTTTATAATCACACATAAGAATATGTTTTGTTTATTTTATTTTATATTGTTTCTAACAATGTATTAGTCATCTAACAAGAATAAATGTTTTTAGTTCATAACAAAGTAGCTTTCAAAACCAACAGAAATACTCTGAAATGTTTATTTAATGTCAAAGATTTAACTAACGACACTTACGGTCATAAATTGAACTATACATTCTGTAGTTCTGTTTATATTGTCACATCTGTGGGGGTTAATTATGTATGGCTCAGTGGTTGGGCGTAGCAAGAGGGATGTGCCTAGCACCGATGTCGTCGACATCGCAATAGCGGCCGTTATCAACAACCGAAGAAAGAAGCGAGGGAAACACAGGAGAAGAATTTCACTATGTGACAATACAACGATTACAGACATACACTGCAAAAAAACTAGTTAAAAAGTGTATGCCGCGCAAATTTAGTGACTTTTTTTAAAAATAAAATCGAGTTTTAGTTTTAAATGCAAGTGAAACGTTTACGAACGCATTTGAACACATACTAAATTAGAATTTGAGTGATAATAGAAAAACTTATCGCGAAGTGAACGAGTTTTTGTGGTAAAAACTTTTGGACAGTTCTACCAAAATGTGTTATGATTTTGATTTTATTTTGCATTGTATAACTTTGTAGATAAGTTTATATAATTCTATTAGTAACAGCATGAAAGGAAGTATTTTTTTTATTTAACAGTTTAATTCGTAGTGCAAGGTTGTATTGCAGTGAGCTCGCGATACCTAATTGTGTGATAACCGCGGCACGCAGAGTTGTATGTATAAAAATTTATTATTTGCATTTTTATAGTTTTGAATTTGATTCAACAAATTAAACAATTATACGGTGCATGGTAAAAGGGAAATAACAGAAGTGTTACGCCAAATGGCTAACACGCATACTTATGTTAACACTCAAATTCCACAACCTATTCAGTCTGCTCCCACGCAGTATACTCAAATGCCAAGTTTTTCACAACCAGTAACATTATTACAACCTATACAGCAACAACAACACCAAACAACATACTATAGCCAACCCCAACTGCACACAAGTCAAGAAATACAACCAATCGTACTCACACGGTCCAAAGATGAATGGCAAATACAATCTAACGGCAAAAGAGGACCTCCAAGCCCAGAACTAACAATTAAAACCCTAAAACAAACTAAAACTAGCGATTACTGGCTAGGTAGTAGTAGATACTCTAGTTTAGATACGACAGATGACGACATGGAAGAATTAAGGGAAATAAATGAGCAAGGAAATAGTGGACCAAAACCTCCACCCATATTTATAGCGGAAGTAAAAAATGTCAACTCGTTAATAACACTACTGGATGAGATTGATAAAGATCAATACGTCACCACGGCCCTAAATAATGACCAAATAAAAATTCAACCCAAGGAAAGTCTAACATATAACACAATTATAAAAGCTCTGAACGGCAAAAAAACTCAATCTCAAACATACCAACGACAGCAGGATAAAATCTTTCGCGTTGTTCTGAAAAATACACATCCAACAACTGATACAAACGAAATTACGAAAAAGATGGAAGAGCTAGGTCACGTGGTCATCAACATACATAACTTCAAACAAAAAGGAACTAATACCGCATTGCCCATGTTTTCAATTGACCTAAAACAAAACGAAAATAACAAAGACATATATAAAGTTAAACTATTCATGAACTCAGTAGTATAATTCGAACCACCCCATCCAAAAAGGGAAATCCCCCAATGCATGCGATGCCAAGCCTTTGGAAAGCCACTTATCCACGGACTGCCCTAGAAAATCTAGAGACAATGAGGTTAAATACGTAAACTGTAGTGGTAACCATCACGCCAACTATAGAGGGTGTATGGTTTATAAGCAACTTCAGGAGAAGCTTTATCCCAAACTCAGAGAAAAATGATTTCCGCAAAAGTTTGCACAACAAAACGTTCCATATTTCCAAGCAACACAACAAAACCAACAGCATTCATACAGATTTATTACTGTAAGCCCCTCAAATATACCTCTAACCTCAACACCAAAAAATGACCTCACAGAACTTAAAAATATGATGAAAGATTAAATACACCAAATGAGCACCATGATGAACCTCATTACCATGTTAGTCAACAAGATGACATAATGACCCAACTACTCAAAATAGGTATCTGGAATGCCAATGGCTTGTGCCAACATGCACAAGAAATTCAATACTTTTTACAAATTCATGAAATATATGTAATGCTTATATCAGGAGCTCATTTCAGGTATCTGGAATGCCAATGGCTTGTGCCAACATGCACAAGAAATTCAATACTTTTTACAAATTCATGAAATAGACGTAATGATTATATCATAAGCTCATTTCACTGTCACAAGTTTCCTCAAAATTCCCAAATATAAAATTTACACCACTATACACCCGGATGGAACTACTCATGGTGGGACAGCCATCATAATCAAAAGTAGCATAAGACATTATGAACTCAATAAATACACATTTAATCATATCCAAGCTACCCACAAAAACTCAACATTAAACAATACTTTGGCACCCTTGGTAACAGGTTTACATCCGGCGGAGATTACAACGCCAAGAATTCACACTGGGGGTCTAGGCTTACAACACCTAAAGGCCGGGCACTACTTCAAACAATGAACGAAAGTAACCTAAAGTACCTATCGACAAGTGAGCCAACATACTGGCCGACTGATAGACGAAAAATACCTGACCTCGTAGACTTCTGCATCACAAAGGGAGTTAACACCAGACATTGCAAAGTGTGTCCTCTCCTCCGACCACTCACCAATTACCGTAACTTTGTACTCTCAGATCTTACAAATAACTAAACAGCAGATGCTTACAAATAAGAAGACAAACTGGAGGGTGTTCAAAGAAAAAGTAGGCGAACTTGTTAACCTAAATATCCCACTAAAATCAAAGCAAGATGTCGATGAAGCAGTCGTGGCACTAACAACGGCAATACAAACGGCAGCTTGGACAGCTACATCAGAAGAACCTTATTTACGGCAAACCCAAGAATGCCCTCTCGTTATAAGGAAAAAAATAACGGAAAAACGCAAACTGAGGAAACGATGGCAATTAACTAGACTAGATTCTGATAAGGCAAAATTCAACAAAGCTGCAAGTGACCTTAAAAAATTGTTACTTAACCTAAAAAACCAATCCGTTCAAGACTATCTCAGGCGTTTATCAACCTTAGAAGCAAACAATTACTCCCTATGTAAGGCAGCAAGACGAACAAACAGGCGACAGCAGCCTATACCGCCAATAAAACAAAAGAATGGGACTTGGGCCAGAAGTAACAACGAAAAAGTAAAAGTATTTGCAGATCACCTCTTCGATGTTTTCAAACCATTCCCCTCAGAGTCATCGCACGAAGAAGAAAATTAGATTAAGCAGTATCCAGAAGCACCTTATCAAATAGACTTACCAGTAACGAGCATTAATGTAGAGAAGCCGACCGTGCAGTTAACATCGAGACAAACCCTAAGAAGGCCCCAGGTATAGATTTGGCTGCGGAGAAAATATTGCAACAGTTAACGGAAAAGGGAGTGAAGGCTATATTCCAGATATTTAATGCAGCAATAAGGCTAAGTTACTTTCCAGTATTTTGGAAAATAGCACAAATAGTCATCCTACCCAAACCTGGGAAAAAGGTCGAAGAAGCAGCTTCACACAGACCTATAGGTCTATTATCAGTACTTTCGAAAGTCTTCGAAAAGGTCCTGCTAAAACGGATTAATCCAGTACTAGAGGAAATAAAGATAATCCCTGACTACCAATTTGGCTTGAGGAACAGTCATGGAACGATAGAACAGATCCACCGTGTAGTTAAAGAAATCGACAATGATCTAGAAGCACACAGAAACTGTTCAGCTCCCTTTCTTCGCATCCGCGAGGCATTCGATAAAGTATGGCACGAAGGACTGCTATAAAAGCTCAAAAAGAATTTACCATACCAGATATATGAATTATTAAAATCATAGCTAACTGGAAGGTACTCGTGAAACACTAGGGAGCATATATGGAACTGCTACCCATATCATCCGGGGTTCCACAAGGGAGTGTACTTGGGCCATTCATGTACTTATATTCGCAGCCAATCACCCAACAACCGAGACTAACAACCGTCGCCACATTCACGGATGATACTGCCGTTCTAGCATCGCATCCAAAGCCAGCCAATGCAACAAGAAATTTGCAAACAAGCCTCAATAAGATACAGGTATGGTTAAAGAAATGGAGAGTGAGAGTCAACGAGGATAAATCAGTACATGTCACGTTTACTATGAAGAAAGAGAACTCCCCTCCGGTATACTAAAACGGGAAGCAACTGAAACATTCAGTTAACGCAAAATATCTTGGACTGCACCTGGATCGCAGACTGACGTGGCAAACGCACATACTTACGAAGAGAAAACAGCTAGGAATCACACTGAGGCACCAAAACTGGATAATTGGAAGGAAATCGCAACTAACGTTGACAAACAAACTACTAATATATAAAGTGATAATAAAACCCATCTGGACATACGCGATCCAGCTCTAGGGAACTGCCAGTAACAGTAACATTGAAATCATACAAAGATTCCAAAATAAAGTGTTGCGTGCGCTATTGAATACACCGTGGTACGTACCAAATCTTGTCATACAAACGGATTTGTGTGTGCCAACAGTTAAACGAGAAATTAAGAAATACAGTGTTAAATTTAGTGACCGAGTGGAAGTGCACCCTAATGAATTAACGAATAAACTAATGGTTAAAACAGACCAACTACGACGTCTAAAAAAATTTAATCCCTCAGACTTACCTGACAGACAATGTAGGACATAGCATTATAGATATAAGTAATACTATATTTAATAAGCTTAGGCTAAGGAATGATAGGAGGGTGATCAGTGGAACGCTCCCTACATGTCAAACTCATATTGTCACAAAACGAACTTATTGTCTTAATTAGACAGATTGTTCAATAAACAGTTTGTGAACCTTTCTACTCAAGACATGCTCATTTTAACTCCAGTCCTTGAGGACAAGGACATTTTTCCTAACCGGAAAGAAATTTAGATTCTTAATATATACGCGCTTCCTTTTAGTGTTCTAATTACATAAATCACGTACGCCAAGTAATGTAGGACAAATATCCCCAAATGGACTTTTTCCAAGATGACCTATTTCTACACGTGCCAAGATGTTTCATACTTAAAGGGTGAGGCAGGAAATTATTTCGTCAATTAGCAATTCATGCATATAGGAGTAGATTATTATTATAATTACGATTATTGTTATTCTAATTAATAGTCTGAATACTTATCGAGTATGCGACTGTACTAGTGTCAGAAGATGTATCAACAAATGTAAGAACCTGTTTCTTTTATTATTAGCATATATTACTGTTGCTTATTTTTTTACTCGTTTATTACCATGTAATAACCCCTACAAACACAACACTCTCTCGTACCCTTCTTCCCCCAAAAGGTCTTGGTTGAAAGCTCTTGCTACGCCTAACCTCTGAGCCATATAAAATTAACCCCCACAGATGTGACAAAATGAGACAAAAACCTGGGAACTTTGATATTAGATACAAAGAACACAGTAGGTATTATAAATATAAACACACATACAAATTAAATCATGTCAAACATCTAACAGTAAATAATCACCGTATAACTTCACAAAACAATATTAAATGCTAGACAAACTAGATGTTTTGGAAACATGCGAAATTTATAAACATAAACTGTAATTTCGTTTGCTGAACGAACAGGTTGATCTTGTAGACTCAAAAGTTTGCTGTTTTTTCCTTAATGATTTGTTACCATAACTACTTGTTACTATTTTACTTATTAACAGTGTAAGATATCAGATAGATGCCACACCTTTTAAGGAAGTAAGTATATTAGATATTGTAGAAGTGAAGTAAGTGATATTATAACGAATAAATTTAGTTTTAATTTATGAATAAAAATTTCCAAAATTCTACTATACGTTTGGTAATATCACGTTCTAAATCGCATCTTCCGATTTATAGTGTTGATGCTTAAACTGTGAATACTACAGATTATATTGTAGTACATACATCCCTGTATCTAAGTACTATGGATGATGGTTTTTACTTTGCTGAATGTCAGCATTAATCTGATGTGAGTCTTTATCTTTTAATTCAATTTAGAACGTCTAGAGAAAATGATGCTAATGGTTAGATTTCAAGAAATTTGTCTGTTTTATTTATGTATGTACATATTTTGTTGTTTTTCGGATCTATAGCGAATAGTGCCTACGATTTTATGCTTCTTCTTCTTTTGGCCATTCCAATCTTGGGGATTAGGCCCCTTCTGCAGAGAAGGTTTTAATCCATTTATTGAGGTGGATCATTCCTCTATTCTTGAACTGTCTCTACAATTTGCTATTTGCCTTGGCTTCATTTACTATTTTCTTCCACTTCTTTCTGTCGTGAAATTGTCTTGCCCAGTCTTGTAAACCCATGGTTCTTAAGTCTGCTATAACCGCGACCCACCACCTTATCCTGGGTTTGCCTCGTTCTCTGTGCGGTTTGATTTCGTAATCGTCTTCAACAAATTTTCATTTTCACTTCTCATATGTCCAAACCATTTGATTCTTTGGGATTTTATGAAGCGTACTATGTCTTCTCCTTTAATTTCTTCGTTTGAATTGTGGTTCATCATGCTACTATACTCATCTACTTCTTTGACTAGCCTTAATGTTAGTCTTAGTATTTTCCTTTCAAGTCTTCGTAGATGTTCTTCTTCTCTATTGGTGAAAGTTACTGATTCTGTTACATATGTCACATCCGGCGGAATTAGCGCCTGGTATATTTTTATTTTCATTGTTTTATTCATTGATTTTTAATAATGCTTTTTTTTGCAAAAAAATTCCCTATTTCCCTTATGTATCTTTTCCTTTACTCCTCAATTCTGTCTCGACAAGATTGTCATTCCAAGATAATCCATTTTATTTACATTTTTCAATTCATAATTCCTCACTTGCAAATATCCCTCATTATTTTCTGTTTCTGCTGTATCTCGTGTACTTTGTTTTGTTTTGATTTATTCTGAGTTCTTCTTTGTATATTGCTAAGATTGCCTGATCGTCTGCATATACTAATACTTGGCATTCTTCTCTGATAATTGTGCCTTTTGGATTCGTTTCTCAAATAATCGCTTACATTACCAGGTTGAATAATGTGACTGATGGAGCATATCCCTACTTCATTCCTTTGTTGATTTTAAACTCCTTTGTTCGCATTCCTTTTATTTCTACCTCAACTTCTGCATTTTCGAGTGTCATTTTTATTATTCTTACAATTTTTTTGGTATGTCTAGATTTGTCAGCCTGTTTTACTGAGTCAAAGACGTACTCAAAATCTATAGATAGTAGGCATAAACTTATCTTGTGTTCTCTCACTTTTTCCAGAATCTGCTGCGTAATATGTATTGGTGCATTTTATGGTACCGAAACGTTTCAAATTAATGTCAGTGACCATTTCAATGTGTCCCAATCAACTGTATCCCGCATTGTTCGAAATGCCCCTAGACAAATTGCTGCCCTATATTCTGAATTTATAAAATCACCCGAAATCAATGAAGAGAAATGAAGAACAGTAGATTTCACGCACATGAAAACTCAGTCCCCCAGAATCAATCAAGGAGAAGTATACCATCATAGAAAAGGATATTTTAGCATAAATGTTCAAGCAGTTTGTCACTCCAAATTAAAAATGGATGATATTGTTGCTCGTTGGCCTGGATCAGTTCACGATACTACCATATTTAATGATTCTCATATAAGAGAACGGTTTGACAATGGGGAATTTCTAATTATTACCTTGTAGGGGATGGTGGTTATCCCTGTAGAACTTATTTATTACGAAAGAAATCCGATTGAAACTTATTCATAACACGAAATGTCATACTACATCTTAAAAATTAATTTATACGTGAGTAGTACAGAGACACCTTCCGCCATCTTGGATTTTGTGACGTCACTTCCGGTTTTACACGCCCACGTGGGAGACCATATTTTCAACCCTTTTTCATCCCTAATTATTTTTTACTCGCTCACGTGTAGGACGTATTTTTTCACCCCTATCTTTTACGCACCCCCGTATGAGACCGTATTTTCTACCCTTTCTTTTCGGAGGCCCTTTTCAACCCTAATTATTTTTATATGCCCACGTGTAGGACGTGTTTTTTCACCCCTATTTTTTTACACACCCACATGTGAGACCATATTTTCGACCCTTTCTTTTCGAGGGTCAACCCTAATTTTTTACACACCCAGGTGTGAGACCGCAGTTTCCACCCTTTCTTTTCGAAGGCCCTTTTCAACCCTAATTATTTTTACACACCCACGTGTAGGACGTGTTTTTTCACCCCTATTTATGACAGCTCACGTACAGGACGCGTATTTTCTACCCTATGGTTTCTTTTCGAGGGTCAACCCTAATTAGACCCTTTATGTACTTGCTCACGTGAGGGGTTGGTCTTGGTGCTGGACCTGGAGCTGGTCTTGGGGTCGGGGCTGGAGCTGGTCTTCGGATAAGTCTTAGGGTTTGGTCTTGGGGTTGGACCTGGAGCTGGTCTTGGGGGATTGGTCTTGAACCTGGAGTTGGCCTTAGGGTTATTTTTATGATCATCTAATTAAGGTTCTTCTGGCTATATTAGAGCAGTGCCCCTGGAGGTTAGGCAATTGCACGTGTTCTGATTGAAAACGATTTTTATTTAGTCTATTTAAACGAAGTTGCTGGTAGAGTATCTGTTAGTATCGTTTAGCGATTCAAGATGGAAGGGCCCCTTTTCGGCGATAGTTGCCGGTCCGTCGGGTTGTGGGAAATCGTATTTTATTGTTGATTTTCTAAAAAATATCGAAACCGCCTGCGATACAGCTTTTGAAAAAATTATCTGGTTTTACAGTGAGTGGCAGCCTTTATTCAAAGATCTCTCTGTGGAGTTTCAAAAGGGTTTACTTGATATGGAACGGTTGACGGGGAAAAACCTGTCTTAATAATAATTGACCATCTAATGCACGAAATTAACGGCTCTGTGGTTGTTATTTTTACAAAAGGCTGTCATCATCGAAATCTAAGTGTGTTTTTCTTAACGCAGAACATATTTCATCAAGGACGTGGACAGCGGGATATTTCTCTCAACGCACATTACATAATTTTGTTTAAGAACCCACGTGACAGAGCTCAGATACAGCATTTAGCAAGACAGATTTCGCCGGACAACCCAAAATTTTTAGAAGCGCGTACCAAGATGCTACTTCAAGCCCGCACGGATATTTATTGTTCGATTTAAAACAGAATACACCGGATGTGCTACGTTATAGAACAAACATATTCGGGCCTCAAGGTATCTGCCAGGTATATATAGCGAAAAAAGGGTTTAAGTCTCACAGTCATAAAGATTACATCATATATGATGGCTGACGTTTTAAGCGAGAACACTGATATCCTGTGTGCATTAGCCAGATTAAGTCAAAGTCAAGGTGACGCTTTATTGAAATGTTTGGATAGTAAACAGGTAGAGTGTATTTGCGAGTATGCACATAACATTTTAAAAGGTTTTGAACCTCTGTCAGCTGATAAGAAGCAGAAGCTCAACATAAGCACACTTTAAGACGCTTGGCACAGAGAGGCGAATCTATAAAAAAGAAGAAACAGTTTCTTGTACAGAAAGGTGGTGCATTTCTACCACTCCTGTTAGGACCATTACTTGGCGGAATTCTGGGTAATCTGTTTCAATAACCATGGACCACACTCTGAAGAAGATGATTATTCTACCGATGGACTTTATACAGCGCTTACAGGCACCAGATGTAACACAAAACAACATTATAACGCAGCTGGGTAAGCATATGGATAAAGTTTTAAAAACTAAAATGACCAACCATGACAAATGGCAGCAGTACAACCAAGTTCTTCAAAGGTATCTACACTTTTCCAATCAGTTACGTCAGCCCAAGAGTATAACAATCACCGGTGACGCTGTTGCTGGTGATATTAGCGATTTACCGCAACGCGGAGGTCTGGCAGACGACGAGATAGTATCAACGCTTCCGCCTTCATATAAGAAAAAAGGCGCAGATCTGTTACGTATACTGAATACGAGCAGCGATGTTTTTGGGATAAAAGGGGTACTGTCACAATAAAAGGCGAGATCATACCACATTCCAACATTATCGATCTGGTTCACGAGACGTCAAGAAAACGAAAAACCACAAACCCGCGCGGTTGGCTTCAGTTTGCGACGTACATTAAAGAGATAAATATACCACGAGAGTTTATCGGAAATAAGCAAAGGTATGATGTTTCTATATCACCCTGTGTTGAACGGACCCTCACAACTATAGGTGAGAATTATGATGCTGATAGTGAAACGCGGGAAACATCGAGAAAAATCTCTCAAAGAAGAAGAAGAAGACTTTCACTAGATTGGGATTCGTAGCGGCAATAACATGGATGCTGTATACTATGATCCCTCTGATCCAGCAGGGTTCGCTGGTATAACACCTTTAACTAATGCTGTAAAGGGCCGATATGGTGGAGTGAAAAACGGGCTACAGGCACAGGAAGCTTATACGGTACATAAACCAGTCAGAAAAAAGTTTCCACGAAATAAATATATTGTGAGTAACCTTTACGAGCGGATCTTTGTGATATGCAAACTTTAAATAAACACAATAGCGGATACAACTACACACTAACGGTAATTGATGTATTTAGCAAGAGGGCATGGGCGAGAGCACTTAAAACGAAAGCAGCCTCATATGTGATTGAAGCATTCGCGGATATTTTTAAGGATTGCGACAATACTCCGGAAAATCTACAGACGGATAAAGGCAAAGAGTTTGTGGCGAGCAGTGTACAAAACTTTTTCAAGAAACAAAATGTCAATTTCTATGTAACAAATAACCCTGATGTAAAAGCATCTGTAGATGAAAGATTTAATAAAACATTGAAAACGAAGATGTGGCGTTATTTCACTTACAAAAATTCCTACAGTTATATTGATGTACTCGAAAGACTTGTGACTGCCTACAACAATAGCCCTCATTCAAGTATAAAGATGGCCCCCGCGGCTGTAAACGATAAAAACATTTTGGAAGTGTGGAATAACCTGTACGCGAAAGGTTTAGGTCCAGTACGCCATCCTAAATATAAAGTCGGTGAGCATGTCAGAATCGCCAGAACTAAGTACACCTTTGAGAAGGGATATGAAACGAATTGGAGCGAGGAAGTTTTTACAATTAGTGCGGTGATAAAAAGAAGACCACCAGTTTATCGAATAATCGATCTTAATAACGATCCTGTTGAGGGTACCTTTTACGAAGAAGAATTGCAAGTTGTTACGGTTGATAAAGATACTCTATTCAAAGTCGATAAGATTCTAGCAGAGAAGGGCCGTGGGCGATATAAACAATACCTGGTCAAGTGGCGTGGATACAGTGACAAATTTAATAGCTGGGTGTTAGCTTCGTAGTTGAGAGATATATAAAGATGGAGTTTTATCTTACCTTATTGAGTAATAAATAGCTCTATGACGTATTTTCCAAGTAATATGACGTCAAGTTTTATTACGCAACTGCCAAAACGAATAAAATTAACGGGCTCGTGGGTTGTAGGGATATATCAGAAATTCAGTACCCATGTTCTTTTGCCGCTGTAAGTGCAACAGATAATTTAATTTATTATAGAACAGAGCCACCTGGCGAGAACGTGTTAGAAACGATATTAAGAAAGGCCGCAGAATGTTTTCAACTCGACAACGAGAAAATCACTTATATTGAAGATGGCTGGTACATGATACGATTCGCTTCGGGAAATTATGCCAGCATAGAAGAAATTATCAGCGAGCTAAATAACCATGTACTAATAGGTAAATTTCTAACAATCGAATATCATAATCTAACTAAGCGCGTCACTAAGAAATTAAAAACTCAGCTCTCGCTATTCGGATTCTCACTACGTCTAGCCTTACAATTGGGTTATCGACCGTATCAGAACATATCTATGGAACCAATACCCCTCACCCCGCTAGTATATGGATAGGATTACCGAAAAGAAAGGGTGGAAAATGTGGTCTCACACCTGGGTGTGTAAAAAAATAGGGGTGAAAAAACACGTCCTACACGTGGGCATATAAAAATAATTAGGGTTGAAAAGGGCCTTCGAAAATAAAGGGTAGAAAATACGGTCTCACACGGGGGTGTGTAAAAAATACGTCCTACACGTGATCGAGTAAAAAATGATTAGGGATGAAAAAGAGTTGAAAATATGGTCTCCCACGTGGGCGTGTAAAACCGGTAGTGACGTCACAAAATCCAAGATGGCGGAAGGTGTCTCTGTACTACTTACGTGACTTACATTGCTGGAGCGAGTTTTACCAATATAATTCTAGTAAATTTTGAATAAACGCTGGTTTATTATTTTAACTTTGAAATGCGATGATGAATACGAATTTATTTTAACAGACTGTCAAGTATTAACAGTCTGTTACTTATCAAACTGTCAAGTTAATAATGGTAAATACGGCTGTTGAACAGGTAGAACTATTGTTACGTTTGAATTTAATTTGACTCATAATTATTTGACATTACTAAAACCCAACGTTTCATTACAAATATTTAAAGTCTTATGCGTTCTTTAGTTTAACATCATAAATTTCAAAAACTTAGGCGGCAACAAAAAAAACTTAGGGATCTGTTCCAGCAACTATTTCAAAAAGTTTTAGTTTTAATACATTCGCTTCGGATTATTGAAAACAACGACGAACTTCATTTAAGTAGCAAAGAAAAAGTTACAAGTTCTGAAACATTGCAGCCATGTGCAAGAAAAACTGAAATCGTTGAGCGAAGAAAATATAAAAAACGCGGGCCATTTAACTGGTGAGAAATATAACTTTTATAAAACAAAGTCACACATTTTAAATTTAATTTGTTTAATATAATTGACTGTGCAGTATAACAAACGGTATACTTGCGGTTTAACAGATGTATAAAAGAATATAATGAATATACCCGTTTAATAAAGGAAACTCTGATTTTAGCAACGTTGCGTTTGTTCTGAAGTTTAACAAAGAATTACCAATACTAACTGTTGCACATTTTCTAGTCACAAAGAAATTACGTAAAAACTTTACATTAAACACAGTAACGGCGCATTCTTTTTCAAAAGAAGGGGAACGTTTGAAAAATCGACTGCTATAATGGATAACAATTTTTTTTAGTCATTACCTTAAAAGCTTGCCAATCATCTTTAAAATTCTGGAAACTAGAACGTTTTTGGTTTCTAATAACTTTAAGTACCTATTTCCGGTTTCGCTCAAAGGAATAAATCAATACCTACATTGTACTTTATAAGAATTAATAACAAAATTCTTCAATTTAACATTTGGTAATTTAAGCACTGTTCATTATGTATCTATTTACTATCTTTGTAAAGGGTTAACCGTTTTCCAAAGTAGAGTGGTTATTTTGAAAGTTTTCGGATCACTCTAGGCAACTTCACTATTATACTGTTGTTACGTTGTTCAAAGCAAGGGCTATCTCATGTTTTATATTGAATTGTATTTTGTTTCCTCCCTTCAAATAGATAATTCATGGTTGTTTAAAGCACTGATTGCCATACTATTTAGCTGCAGTGTGTACATCAAAGCTTTGTTCAACCCACGCACTTTATGAATTTATTAATTACTTTGCAAGCTGTATTGCAAGTTTTTTTTTATATTATTAAGAGAACTTAAAGCAGCACCAATACTCGTATTAGTTGTGTTCACTTGCCCAAATACCTACGACTCTTCTCTTATGCAACTAAAATGAATGTAGTACTTGTCATGTTGAGAAAGGTTTATTTGCATTTCACACATAATATAGCAAACCTAGTATATTTTTGTCTAAATATCGTAAGGGCCTCTCCACTTGATATCTTTTAATAAAGGCAATTTACTCGCTCAGTTTGAAGTAAACGTTTTCTTTTAACGCTTCTTATAAAATCGATAACAATGGATAGGTGTGTAAATTAAATACGATTGCTTTCATTACGTTAATTTGGAAAGGATTTAAGAAATTTAGCATTTAACTCTTGTAAGGCCGACATATTTTTCTTACTTGCATGGCTGACAGGGGTGCATTTGTACCACACATTATTTTAACGGTTGTTTTTAGTGATACTGATGGAAAAATAACAGATGATAAAGATTTAGTATTTATATCTTTATTCGAACAAAAAATAAAAAAATACACATAAAATATAGTTTAAAATATACACAAAATATAGTTAGATTGTTTATTTACACACAAGACAACATATTTCCTTCAGTGAATGTTCAGTACATACAAAACGTTTACATTTTACACAATACTGTCGAGATTTTCTATCTCTTTTTCTGGAACAAAGAAAACATCTTCCATGACTTGCTGTTGTACGTGATTCATCATCTGCAACATCTTCCTGGAACTGAAGTTCAGGAAGAATTTTCAGGATATGTTCTTTTATGCTCTTATGCAAAGTGCATAATAGCTTTGTAACGTGATTTCATATTGCCTTTAGCTAAATCTTTTCCTAATTCAAGTCGAAACTTTCTTCTTGCATCTAAATATCCCCGCCCATAATCTGGATTAAGAATTTTGTATGCGTTTAGAGCAGCAATATCTATCATGTGGTAAAATATTACCATGGGCCACCTAGCAGTTTTTCTTTGGGTAGTATATTTTTGCACCATCTGATCAGTTGCGCCAACTGCACCTTTGGTACTATTATAGTGTAATACAATATCAGGCTTGTATTTATTGGACTCGTCACCGACCCTATCATCTTCGTACTCTGTGGAGAGCAAGATCACAGCTCTGCATTTTTTTGGCACATAAGATACCAAAGTGCAATTGTTTTTAAAATCAAATATGGATGAATATTCTTTTTTCCAAGACTCGGGCATTAGCTCCTTCGGTATAAACGTTTGGTTTTTTCTCAGCGTGCCGCAGAGTGTTATTTTCTTTTGCAAGAGTTGATCGTCCAATGAAATAGTTGTGAAAAAATTGTCGGTTGTAATCCCGTAGCCTTGATTCAAATATTCAGTAAGTTCGAGAACAACTCGTTCTCCTTGTCCTTTTTCTGGTCTATTATTTATTTTCCCTGTCAATTATATCGTCGGAAAAAAAATAATAAAAATGCTTCTTTGACACTACTAATTGCTGAACTCTGAGCTGTAAGTCCTGGAGGAACAACAATTTTATTTGATTGTGCACGTCTAACGCATTTACGTAGTAGAACCTTAGACCAGTGTGTTCCATCTTTGGATGTATAAAACGGTAAACCAGCTGCTTCTTGTTCAACAATTTCTTCTACCTCTTCGTAGTTTTCATCCGCGAAAATTTCCATCATCAGGTTCATCATAATCCGAAACATGATCTTCATTTTCAACATCACTCGCATCACTTGTATCATAGTAATCAGGGTCGTCATTTCTGTGCAGTCACAAAAGATCCTCTTCTGTAAGGTGCCGTTCGTTGCGAAATCGAGAATTAGCCATATTATAACAACAATAAAACAACTGTCGCAAGCGAAACGTACCGATATTCTTAAAAGCGAAAGAAGAACTGAAATACTACTGTGGGTGATGACTGCATAACGAAATCAGCTTCCACTTCCGCTCAGTCGCTCAAATTTGCTGAGTGAGATGTACAAAGTCCACGTATACAATAGCTGTATTCGTTTTAGAGTTTGTGGTTGACTGACATCAACTCCATTCAATTACAAACATTCGTTTCATCCTTGTTTATATACATTATAAACAAGGATAAAACGAATGTTTTGTAATTGACTGGAGTTGACCTAAGTCAACCACAAACTCTAAAACGAATACAGCTATTATTTAGCATAAAATTAGAGCGTACAAAGGAAAAAAACAAAAAAAAATAGCTGCCGTTAAAGACCGAGCGGGGTGCTGATGCACCCCACTCCCAAAAATAGCATATATTTTTTTTCTAGATTATTTATTTATTTACTTATTATGTTGGTACGATAAAAAAAGACAGCTACTGAGAATGAGGCGTTGTGAGATAAAATAGTTTAAAAAATATTAAAGAAAAAGGGTATTTGGGGTGCATTTGCACCCCTGTCGGCCTTAGAAGGGTTAAATAAAAAAAAATGTCGTCATGTAGTCATTTTGGTGTACATTTATTTGAAAGAAAATAACTGTAACTACGTGCACAATTTCTGCATATATATATATATATATATATATATATATATATATATATATATATATATATATATATATATATATATTATATATATATATATATATATATATATATATATATATATATATATATATATATATATATATATATTCAATGTTTGGGAATATTGTTTGTTAAAAAAATTGGTATGCTTAATTAATTCAGGAGAAAGGGTCCAAGGAACTAGTTTTGTAATGATATTAATAAAACTTTCGTATTGAAATTGTTATAGGATAACCCATTTACTACCTTACAATTAATTTTTAATTCAACTTAAATTGTTTAATTCAAACACCTTATATAATAAGCAACTATTCAACACATTGTGCGCATGGGGATATATGTTTGTAATTAATGATACTAAATATGTGCGTTGTGTGGTCCATGGTTGAACAATGAAATAAATTACTGTTACTATAAGTATAATTTGATTTTATTTTAAACTGAAGTAATATTATTACACCATTAATGAATCGCGTTATTAATAGCTGAATAGTATCTAATTTGCTCAAATTCTTTACACATGTAAACATGGATGATATGCAAAATTCATAAACATAACCTATATTACTAATTATAGATTCATTAATTTACAGTATTAGTAATCTTCATTCTGCTTCTGCAATCTCCAATTGTTTAAATCCCCTTCTCTAAATCAGCTGTATTGTGGATCCCACGATACATGCTGGCACAACAGTGACTGTTATCGACCATGAGTTTCTTCAAGTACGTTAATTATGCACTTTTTGCATAAGCACTTTATTTTAATATTGCATAACTTTAATGCAATAATTATCAGCATTCAATTTTATTTATTGACTTTTTCTCATTACACTTTATTTTAGTATTGTATAATTTAAGTACAATAATGGTCTCCATTCAATTTTTAATTTATTAAAACTTTCTTATTTCTATGAAATGAATAACTCGATTTTTGTGTTTAATTAATATAGTTTATGTTAAAAAAAATCCATAACATTTCATAATTCAATAGAAGTATCCATTTAACAATTCACTTATTATTACACTAACCTCAGTTTTGTTTTAGATAAAGTAGCTATTGTGAATAGGTTTTTGTTTTTATATAAATGAGGTTATCAAACATTTACCAATCTTAAATTTTTATTACATTTTAGGAACAAAAGTAACATTCTTTCACTTTCAAGATTAGTAAGAGACTCTTAAGAAAATTTACAAATGTAATATCATTTTTTCTAAACCACCAATTTTGATTGGACCTACTGCGCCATACAAACAAAGCTGATCTTAATTCTGATTGGTTCAACATTTTTCAGAAATTTACAATTTATTCATTTTACAAATATCTTTGTTATACAAGGATACATCTTAAAAATATTATAAGCATTAAATTCTACATCAAATTTCCTTTAAAATGAAAAACCATTTGTCCTATTTCGCTTTCAAACTATTTTAATATGATAATTCTACTAATTATGCATTTAGTACAGTCAATCCGTATTTTTACGTGGAGAAAAGTGGCGTTCGAGGAATTATAGTTGAAATTTATGTTTTTTGTGTCACTAAATCTGAATATGAGTGTTCTTGAGTGTTGCGAGGTATTCGCAAAAAACAGCGAAATGTTCTCACTATTTCCAGTTTAACTTGTAACTCGAAAAATTTGCATTCTAGTGATATTTGCCCTGTACAGAAAAGAAAATAGACGAGATTTCCTTCAAAACGCACTATTCACATTTGAAATTCGAACAAAAAGAACCATCATTAGAGCGCGTTGAAAATTGGCAATTTTTTCAACTTTTCAAGAATTCAAGTTTTTAGTTTTCTATGACAATATTAATAATAATACCAGGTGTTCAAATCAATAAATACACTTTACATTTAAATACGCCAGAAGCTTGAGACAGCTTTAATCGACTGCTTATTGTCCATCTCTATGTGACCCAAAACTGCCACTTCAACTACTTCATTTCAAATTGGGCCAACTACTTCATGTTTCTTGTTTGAAACCGAACCCGTTGCAATGAACTTATCTATCAGTTGTTGGACAACTTCAGATTCGGATACAGCGACACAACAAACACAAACACACCTTCCGAATAAAATTCCATGCATGTCCACGTATAGGCGATTTTTACAACGAATTGACTGGACTAACCTTTACATACAGAAATTTACATATATAACTTATTCTAATATCTAAAAGAAAACTATGGTAATATTTGAATTCTCTGACCGGGAAAACATAAAGTTACACTAACTTTAATTTCAACACAGTCAACAATGAAAGATACTATCTGATAATCGGAGTTCAAAATGTCCATAACCTATCTTCTCAACACATTTAGCTAATTTGCACCAACAATGTTAATTTATGTGGCTGCACTTCCTTTTAGCACCACTGTAAGTTACTTTTTCACTAATTTTTCAATATAATTTTATAAATTATATGAATCTTTTTAACATTGTCTTTATCGTTAACTTTAATCATACAATTTCTTTCATCGACATGTTATCTAATACATACTATTTTCTTTTATTTTAGAATTGAAGCGGATTATGCTACCAGAACAGGCTTTACCTTTTCCACATGGATATGATGAATAATATTATAGAAAATACATAATTTATATTCTCGGAAGGTGATCGGAAACTATTAATGTGAAATGTCTGTTGTACAACCATGATTAAAATGCAATAATTGTAAAACTTGAATCAATCTTGTACAACTACACATGTACTCAGTTATATGTTATGAACCTATGTAACTTGCGATCTTACATATATGTTTATCTAATTTCATCACACTAATTCTAATCTTATTATAATCTTTATTTCTTTATAACTATGATATTTGACACTCAAACATACCATCTCCACATATACACACACACACATATATATATATATATATATATATATATATATATATATATATATATATATATATATATATATATATATATTTTAAGAGGTCTATTGTGTGTTGCTGGTTGACGGTTTTTGTTTAATACCAATTTCCTTGCATTAGGCAGTCTCTGCCCATCGTCTCGGGTATTCTTTTTTTCTTCTTGGTTTATCTTTAGTGCTTGGACGATGGTTTGTACATCGTACATGAATAAATTAACTAGAACTGGCGATAGCGGTGAAGCCATCGATGCTCCTTCGATTTGTCTACACCTCTGGCTTCTATAGGTGAAGTAATTATTTTTTACGTATGTTCCGTTAGACTGATGATGTCTTCTTGCGGATTGTAATTTGTTTTATTTACATCTATTGAAATAAGAATAAGTATGAAAAATAAACAATCAGGATATTGTCCGAAACACATGAAATATAAGTTCATAACGTAACATTTTCAGAACTTTGATTTGGAATGATTCCTACAAGTTCAATTACCCCAAGTTTATCTGTTTTAAATCTACCTTAAATTTTAATCAGCATCAAACAAAATAATGACATCATTGTACACATAAAATGTAAATTCAGCAATATACACAAATCGTCAATGGGTGGAGACTTCTATTTCTTTCTCACAACGGTACAGCAGAAGCTCCTTTCGGAATTTAAACGATGAAATCATTAGTTTCCTAAACCTCCTCCATTTTTTTGGCTGTTTATCCAGAAACTTAATTAACGGCAAATCTTTACTTTTCTTTACTTAAAACTTACTGAGCCATTACTGACTCCCCAAAAAAAAAACATATTAATTAAAACGAACTTTATATTTACAATAACTATTTAAACGTTATTTATTTACAGCAACTCGTTATTTGTTATGGGGGTCAGCCGCACACACAAAACCATCAAATAACCATGAACCAAGTCTCTAATACTCCGCACACAAATGAGATAAACATCCAAAGCACCACCAGCAATAGACACCTAACTCTATTCCGAGGACTCGAAAACGTCGCCACGCGACGATAAACTGTAATATAATCCGCGGGGAGCGAAGTTACATAACTATACCCAAATTTAGGGTACCGACAAGGCTTCTTACGATAAACTTCATCCAATCCTCCCCGGTAAGGCCGTAATTGTGCACTTCTTTCAACAAAAAAATTTTCGTGTGCGCGGCAGAACCGCAAACTCGAGCCTGGACGCTCCAACAACCCTATCAAGACTGCCTGTAAGAACCAACGTCCCATTTCCTCTTACATCATCATTCCGAGCGTCACCTGCGGTTATCCAAACTAAAAAAAATTCAGCAATAAGCTTCACACGACGAAAACATGCTGCTTCCAAGAACTGATGGGCCCACGACTCAATTAAAACGGAAAATAGTTGAGCAACCAAACTTTACGAACTTTACAAAAAACACATTTAATCAAAACGATTCGGTAAATCTTTAAAAAGAATTGCGACATCATTTAACTACACGCGTAAAAGCAAATTTATATCCACATCTTATATTTCACAAATTACGTTTCATTTAATCGACATGAAATTTACTCTTTTAAAATTATAACAGATTGAAGAAAGAAAATGAAGTAACTAATAGTTTCTGATATACGTTAATTTTTAATTCAATAATCTATATTTAAAAGGAAATAACTAGGAATGTAACTAAAAAACTTGAATTTATTAACGGCCATGAAACCGAAAGAAAATCACATATCTGACCCTCACAAAATTGGAATTCTAAATTCTAACTTGCAACAAGAACACCCTAAATATCGTCATATAACAAAGAAAGTAAGTAATTACCTTACAATTCACGATACCAGAAAAAAATTGAATAAAATAAACACGTAGCTGTTGGATTTGCACTTGGAATTAAGCAACACCATTCATTCCAGCGTATTTCATACGCTGGAACAAATTACCAAATTTCCTGCTAAAACAGACACAAGTTTAATAACGAAAAACAAAAAAAAAATTCGGGAAGCTGCAAAAAAAAATCCAATTCAATATCATCAACACCAATTCAACACGACAAAGTGGTACACAATATTTCTAGAATGCAACTACATAGACAATAAAAACACTGATGGTCAGATATGTGGACGACACTTTTATAATCTGGACATATTGGAGAACAACTGTAAGGATTTCTGCAACACCTAAATGGAATTCACTAAAGGATAAGGTTTACAATGGAAATAGAAGACAATGGAACACTGTCATTTTTGAACGTATTAATATACACGAAGGGAGAACAACTAGGACACGCAGTTTATAGAAAACCAACACATACCTGAATGGTCAATCCCGTCATCACCCAGCACAACTACAGGCCGTGGACAAAACACTAATTAAGAGATCCAAGCAAACAATATTTGAATATGAAGACATTTCTGGTTTAAACCTTTCCATGAAGCCCCTGACGGTCTGTCATTTTTTTGCTAAAAAAAGAACCTCGGTCTCTAGGTTACTGGAGGAAATATTCTCTACCTACAGATCATCGTTCAAGGGGGAGCGTTCTCTATCCCATCTAAGGCACTCAAACTTGGTATGCTCCGCGCTATATACAATCTTGATTCGGAACAAATATTGCAGCCATGCCCTGTGAAACACTGTGCCATGGCCTACCCGAGTCCTGTTTATCCATACCTTTAAGTTGCAGATGAGTCGCCTATTCCACTGAGTTTTAGCTTCGCTGGTATTACCCAAGCGTTGAACCCACTGCCCCATCGCTTCCTATCGGAGTAGTAAATGGTATTCCATGAAAGTGGACCCTACCGCACGCCCATCGTCACGTTGTTCCGTTCGTGTGCCGCCTCTATACATCTTGAGCTTACATAGCTTTTATTGTTTTCCTCCATGTACTGACTCACTTTCCAGTACCTGGTAGGTTCGTTAATTACGCAAAGGACGCCGAATTAAACGCGTTCCTGATATCCAATGTCAGATGCATTAGTATACCCCTATTAGTAAGACTCACGTCTCTTATAGTTTTTATCTTACATGTAACTATGCACAGCGGTTTTACTGTGCTTCGTCACTTGCTGAAACCGTACTAGAGTTCGCTCAACCCTCCTCTAAATTCTATTTCCGCTTCTAGTCTTCCTTTAAGGACTATCTTTATGAGCTGGGCTTTTAAAGTAGCGTAAAGTGCGTAAACTGTAGGTCGCCAAGTAAGTTTCTCCGTGCGCCACTATGTGCATTCTCCGCCTCGCACATTTCTTCCTGGAAACATTACTCGCTACGCAGTCGAGTAGGTTTTCGTATCGCCTTTATACACTCGGATCTAGTGGCTGCTATATCTGTGTTCCACCAAGTTCATCGACAGTGCTAGTGGTAAGTATTTTACTTGCCAGTAGTTCTCTAATCTTTATTTCTTTTGCAGGTTTGTACATCCATTTAGATGGGTATTGTTTTCAGCCACGAGCTGACCCCTAGCGTCCTCCACCGGTGAACCCTAAAGCTGTGACAAGGAGTTAAGTGTTACTGCAATCTTCCCCATTTAGCTTAACGGTCTTTTTGGTTGTTGCATTCTCCATTATCTCTTTTGCGAGATCCGGTGGCACGTTCTATAATGTTCAGAAGCATTTGGAATTTCTTTAGAAGCTTCATATCTTTAGTGTTTATTTCTTCATCTTCTATATCAATAATTTCTATTATATACGTATATATATATATATATATATATATATATATATATATATATATATATATATATATATATATATATATATATTGAGATAGTTAGATATAAGTTTAAGACAGGGACTAGAGTGAATAAGCTTGTATTTCTTATAGTGGGCAATTTGAGATAAATTAGAATATATTAACACTGGATTTTATTAAGTAATATGGTTAGATGAGTGAAAGAAATTGGTTTTGATTTAACGAAACAGGCATGGTGAAATTGGTCAAATGGAGTTATATTTGTAAGTACGATTAAGTTCGTAGAACATATTTCATTAAATTCACAGTTTATTCAAAGTATTTTGGCATCTTAGAAACCTTACAGATGTTTATCACACGGTTTAGGTTTATAATTATATCCAGAACATGTGTCGAGTTAGTTACAAAGCAGGAAAGATTTAAATTCTAAGAAAGGGTTATGGTGCGGACATGGTTTAGTTTTACTCACAAACTTAGTTACAAAAAGTGCAGGAAGCAGTAATGCATTGTAAACATTTAAGACAATATAAATAACAATTTTACATTTGAATATTTTACATATAAATACTTTTTGTGTAAAAATTTTGAAGAAGTGTGTTTAACAATATGGATTGAATATTAGAGTAACATTTTAAGTAAATTGGACGTTGGATACGCAAATTATGGGTATATTTGTATAAAGTTAGGTTAAGTTTTAATTTTAAGGTTTTTGCAAATTTATAGTTTTATAGAATAATTTGAGCATAAAATAAATTATTAGACTAATTAATAGGAGGTTTCCTCGTTTCCGTGTAGAAATTTACATTGTACAAGAGATATAAACATAAAATTATGAAAATGGCGTTAACTACATAAATTTCCCACATGAAAACGAATTTTGAAGCAATATATGGCTCGTACGGTATCATTTTGTGCAGAGTTATGCACAGATTCCAATTCTGTTATCAAAATGTAAATCAGAAGTATTTTAAGAAAGTTATGGCATAATTTGTATTTTAGTAAAGTTTTCAAATTTGTTTAAACCAATCAGAGGCTTTACTTTGTTTTATAGTACAGAAAAAGTTAGTGAAGAGCCGAGAAATCAGAAATAATCATTTTAACCTTCGATCAAATATAAAGTTAGGTTACCGATAATTTTCTATTATAATAAAATTTTGTTTAGATTAAAATTTTACGTATTCAAAATTCGGTTGATGTGTTTTTGTTTTTGTTTATTTTTGTCGTTAATAAAATTATTCAGATTTCTGAATCGATGTTTATTTTCTGGAGCGACATATGATAAGTAATAAACCTTATTCCATGACGGGATCTAAAACAAAAGGAATTTGAATTAAAGTTTTGCGAACCTAAAATAAACTTTTTAAATCGTAAATTTTATAAACATTTAAAACAATACTCAAATAAAATATAATTAAAAACACAGTGCTTAGTTGAAGTTATTTAAGCAATCATAAGTAACTTCACAATTACCACAAAGAAAAGTCGTCATTCAACAAGTGTACATTGGTTGAAGATTTGAAGTATATCAGCACCACCTTGAACAACGAACCGGTAACGTCGACCACATATGGAAGAAGCCTACCCAAGTTTTATATGGAACCAGCCAAATGAAAAGATCTTTTGAAATATGCCGATACACATGTGAGTTTATTTATCATAACCCTTAAATTGTTTCCATTATTTGTGTAATTTCCTGCATTTGTGTTTCATTTATATGTGTATATGTTTGTGAAATATGGTAAAAACATCTGTAAAGTAATTGAGCCTTTATTATTTTATCAACATTTCAATTTCAATTATAAAATAGTTAAACTCACATTTTTAAGATTTTCTATTTGACAATTTTGACAGGCTGCTATTTATTTCAGTTAAGACGCTACGCATGCGTTATTGTGCAAGTTTAACTAAGGTATATTTCACATACCGTCCATTTATTATAATTTGGAATGTATATTATAAAGAACACTTCACCTTTACTATCAAATGCAAATTTATATCAAAGTTTAAATTATATTTATTTCTTTTGCCAACAATAAATAAACTCTATTCCCTATTAAAAGATATAGAGCCGGTACATTACAATCAATACACTACTCTCTCTCTCTCTCTCTCTCTCTCTATATATATATATATATATATATATATATATATATATATATATATATATATATATATATATATATATATATATATATATATATATATATATATATATATAATTATTATATTTATGGTGTAAGTCAAATTAAACAATGATTAACAATATACTTTTATTAATCTTTACAAATATTTCGTTAATGTTTGTTAACTTCATCAGTGATTGACATTAATTAGAAATAAACCTACTATGAAATTTAGAAAAGGAGTTATAAATTGTTGGAAAATTATCTTACTCTTACTATTACATGCATTATTACTATTAATTTTATATACATCATTTCATAATTGTTTTCTATGTCTAAAATTTCTGTTTCATCACAACTAAAAAATGTTTGTTTTCAATTGAGTGTATCGCCAAAGCGGTACTATTGCAGTAGTTCCTGAAGATAAAGGACAAACAACATTTATTTTGGAAAAGGATGAATACGTATCTAAAGCATTAGAACACTTAAATAACATAACAACTTATGAAAAATCAAGAAAGATCCTACTAATAATATAATTAAAGACTATAACAGAATCATCAAAAATTGGTATAACGAAGGTACAGTTAATCAAAAGAATTTATTCATCTTTCAGAGAAATATGCAGAAATACCAAAAATTTATTTTTACCCAATAGTATCTTCATTCAATTCTCCAAATTATAAGTTATCATAATTTTTATGTAATATTTTAGGTAATATTTTAGGGCAGAACACATTTTCCATAAAAAACCTTAACTGAATTTAAACATGTAGTAAATTCTACCAAAACAAAAACTGGCCATATCATCTTATCTTTAGATGTCAATTCTTTATATACTAATATTCCAAATAATCAAAATTCTTAATGGAAAATGGATAGACATAAAAGCTTTACAAAGGTACAGATTTTTTTTAAATACCACTTACTTCAAATTTAAAAATGATTTTTACAAACAACATTTGGATGCGCAATGGGATCGCCTATTTCAGCGAATCCCTAATTTAACAATCGAATATATGGAAGATATTTGCCTTCAAAATTTAAGTTTTAAGTTTTTCCTACATTTTATTTTAGATATGTTGCATTTTACTAACTGCCAAACCTAACAAAATTAATGAAGTTTTCAATAACTTCGATAATAAATTAAAATTTACAGTAGAATTAGAAAACGATAATAAGATACCGTTTGTAGACAGACTTATTATAAACTTTAATTGGTATCAAAACTTACCCATAGTGGAAGATACGTCAACTCTCATTCAAACCATCCTTATAACACTAAAATTAATATAATTCATAGTATTATAGATAAATGTTTACAATTTCTGATCCCATATTTACGCCAAAATTAAAGGAAGAGTTCACCTTTTTATAATAACTACCAAAATTCTAATAAACCTCAATCAGATTTTAAACGCATATCAATTCTTTTTCTAATAAAAATCTATTTTACTAAAACATCTTCTTAAATATAATATCATAGCCGCTTTTGAACCTCAAAACAAATTCAATGTTATTTACAAAACTAAAATCAAAAACGCCAAAAGAACAAAAACATATACCATTTACAAAATTCCTTGTAACAAATGCAGTGAAATTTATATCGGATCTTCTTTACAACCTTTAAAGAATAGACTAACACAACTAAAATCTGACGTAAATTAAATCCTAAAAGTACCCTTTGGATATACACTCAATTGGAAAAGCAGTATTTTAGTTACGATGAAACAGAAAACAATTATAAAGAAGATTACTTTTAGAAATGATGTATATTTAACTCCCTTTTATATATATATATATATATATATATATATATATATATATATATATATATATATATATATATATATATATATTCTAAATAAACAAATGACCGATTTTTTTATAATCAACAGTATGGCTTTCGGAAGGAAAAGTGCACCGTGACGCAATCATCACGTTCGTTTGTAATGCCTTGGAATGCTTTGAGAAGTGAGAGTAGCTGGTAGCTGCATTTGTTGACCTGTCCAAGGCGTTCGACTGTGTGAATCACGAAATATTGGCACGAAAATTAAAGAAAGTATACAATTTCTGTGACAGTAGCGTTGTTTGATAAGGTCATTCTTGAAGGATGACACCAGTGCTTAATCTTTAATAATGACATTTATAACAAGTTGCCCATACAGCATGGGGTTGCTCAGGGCTCAATTCTAGGCCCTATTCTTTTTTAATTTATATATACATATATTTATATATAAATAATAAACAAATGACAAAGAAACAAACACAAATATATTTACATATACCTCAACAACGTGGTTGAAAATCAAAACCACACGTCACTACCAATTTCTGCAAAATTCTTAATACTAAAACAACCAATCAAAACCACATAACTCGACAACGATTATCTTTTCGCTTTTAAACTAATTAATAATTACCCAACATTACGCAAATTACAAAAGATAATCGTGCTTTACTAAATTTTCAAAGTACTTAAATATAATCCTTACTTAAAATTGTCCATTTATCCTACGCTCTTCTTTCTTCTTTCTTCCCGTAAATCAATTCTTTGTAGTCCATTTGTAATCCTTAAATTGCATGAAGGCACATAACCAGTGCTTCACAATTTCACAAACACTTATTCCTTTCTGTACTCACAAATAGTCCAATAACACGTAATAATCCGTATACGTTTGGTTGCCTCTTAAAATTTCTAGCAACCTTTAGGACAGTTTAGTCCTTCCTTACACAAATAAATTTTAATGTCACAAAAATTACCTCAACATTGGTTTAATTTACTACCAAAATTTCGTTTACTTAAAAGTGGTCCCATAAATAATTTTAACTCTATATCGGTACAAGAACACGCGCTGCACTTAACACTTTAACATAACAACTGTTAACTTTTATAAATCTGCTTACGCACTTTTACTTTCTTGAAAATAAACAAACTAATTTTATCTTCAATCTCAATTTAATTAATTGTTTTATTTATGAATGTCTTATACGATTCATCCCCTTTCGGGTAACGCAGTTGTTTAAACAATGACTGCCTTCAATATTATTCACAAATATAACTCCAACTTAACCCATTCTAAGCCATACTACACCTCGCGCGTCTCCCCAACATTCACCACAAGCAACAGCCAAAACGAAAAAGCTCCCGTCAATCCCTGACTTTCCTATTTATAACTTCAGTCATCCATCTTTAAACATGTCTTCCTTCCGCGCTATATTCTCCAATAGTATTCACTCAAAATTTCTTAATGCCGATAGTTACTACCATCTGTACAACCACGCTCATAACTACAATACATCGCCATATTTGTTCTTACTTACAAATTTTACAATTACTTCATGAAGAAATCATTTTCGTCATTACATTCATTCAGTAGCCACTCTGGACCATTACGCAACTTTCAACATTTATCTCCAACCTGGCTCGATCTCCTTCCGCAACATTTGCAAAAATAAGTACCGTCTAAGGTCTCAAATCCCATATACATACACGTATTCTCAAAACAATTGCACAACATTACGAAAACTTTCTAAAATTAACACTTAAACATACCAAATCTTTCTCTACATATTTTCTAAAACATTCTACACTTATACTTCACATGTTCTGGTCAAGATTACTCATTTATCTTCCAACATTCCATTTCTTACGGTAGCAACACAGTAGCAAACGTTATCGTCCCATCGACAAATTTCTCTTCACATTTACATTCATCAGAATCTATTTATTCTAACACCAATGTCTCTATAATATTCAAATACACGTATCTACATACTGTATAATATTTCTCCTAAATTTCCAGTGGCGTATCACCCACCCACATACATTATGCGTACACACAAAAATTTTTTTCCGTTCAAACTCAATACACCGTACTCAAAACACGTAATACACGTCATTATAACATCCTACATACAGGGTGCGTCAACGCAACCTGACAATACGACTTGTCTTATCCGTATCACCACACATCGGTTGTATTCTTTATGCTGATGATGCAATTTTAATTGCAGTCAACCAGGATATATATTGCCCTGAAAAATGTACAAACGGGGGTCAACGAAGTTTAATTGGTGTGTGAATAACAAATTAAATGAAGACAAGACAAATTTTTGCCCGTATCTCTAAAAAATGTAATTTCACTTCTAACATTAATTCAGGATGCTTTATTGACACCAAATTAAAATTCGATTCACACTGTGACAATATCACTAACAAAATCAACAAATCTGTCTTTTGTTAAAAAGGTTACAAGATAATACGTCACCTGAGGTTATGCGAACGGCCTACTTTGCCCTAATCCAAAGTATTCTTTCGTATGCAATTTTGGCATGGGGTCATAGTTCATCTTGGAAAGCCATAACTCGACTCAATGCAAAGCGGTTCGAATTATTGCCAATTTATATTTCAGAGATGACTGCCGGAAATCATTTAGTCATTTAAAATACTAACCTTTCCTTGTCTTTTCATCCTAGATGCTCTGTGCTATGCTAAGAAGCACATTTCCGGCAATAAAACAATGTGAACTACAGCCATGACACCAGATAAAAAGATAATATAAGGGTAACGTACTCCAGGTTAACAAATACTCAAAATGGCATTATCCACCAATCACAATCTTTATACAATTATCTTCCTCGTCACATAAAATCTCTAACGTTATTAAAATTTAAAGCGAGAATAAAAGAATTTCTAATGTTAAATTCATTTCATTCATTTGATGAGTTTATCGCTAACGTTAAGCATCTAGATTAACTAGTTAATTATTTGTTTTTGTGTTCAACTTGTTGGTTAACCACCAAATCATGCTTTTACTGTTTATACTTATATTTTTATTCTAAAGACAATTTTTGACGAGTGTAAGTGTACCATCACGTTCGCACAATAAATATTATATATATATATATATATATATATATATATATATATATATATATATATATATATATATATAAATCAGTTCTTGTGGCACCGTGAAACTATTCGTCGAAGTGGCGCCGGAGTTTTGTATAGATAAAGTTACGTTTAAGCACCAGTATACAAAAAACGTGTATATGCGATCCGGCACTTTATATATACTGACTGGGTGGGATGTCTGTGATACACTGATGTCACAAACAACTTTTGTGCAAGAGTGCAGGTAACGGGATTTTTTAACACATGCGTTTGCAGAAATCATAAAACAGATTTTATGCTTTTGTAAAATCTTCGACAACCTTTTCCCGTTATTTCAAAAATTTATTTAAACCTGCACTTTTTGATAATCTTGCAGGTTGAAAAACAATTAAGCTATTTCGTTATTAACAAATAAATTAAGCTTTTCGAAAAGTCCTTTTCAGCAGTTTACTAATTAGTTTTGTAGTCACTGCGTGAGATTTTCAATAACAAGCTCTTCATGCATAATTTTATGAAAATTTAAACTTTCACCATATTCACACATATAAAATACTTATCTTTTGGGTTTTTATGGTGTATTTGTATTTTAAATTGTACAATCTAAACGTTTCGATAACACTTACAGTTATTTTCTTCAGAAGCAGTATTATTTATTAAAATTGTTAAAATTGAAAGCAATTTCGTGAAATTTGAAAGATTAGAATTTAGAATTTTCACCAAAAATTTTGTTTTACAAGATGAAGCAGCGTCGTTTTAGGTTGTAATAAGAGACAGACAGGATTGACAATACTGAATAATTGATTTATTGTTGCCGTTCCTACTATTACTATTAAAACATAAAAAATGTCTAAAATTCTAAACTGTTTATTATGTTCAAACATAAACACTCTAAGATACATTCAATAATATAAAATGCATATCACTAAAAAATTTAAGTCATCGGCTTATTTTTTTTAAAAGTTGAACTTTGCTTTTTAGTTGAGCAATAGTTCTGTTTTTACAAAACTTTTCTAAAAACTGTTTCATTTCATTCGTATTTGGATATGATGATTTTAACTTCATAATTTCAAAATTACGAAAAATATAGAGACTTTTATTATTTCTCATAGTTACAAAATAAAGTCACCAAATGAACATATTTCATATCTTATTCCATTTTTTAGAATATATTAAGAATTCACAAATATATACTTCGAAATATCTAAAAAAATTGAACATCCTAGAAATCTAGCTACTCTCATAATTTTCTATGATGCAAAATTGACGTGAATAAAGATATCTCTTATTTCTTTGCTTATACTTTTAAATGTTAAAATGTTAAATTTTAAAAGTTCAATTTTTCTTGTATTTTCAATAGTAAGTTTCTCGAAAACTATGGCACATAGAAAAAATACTAGGATACTTCTTTTTAGGAAATTAATCAAGCTGTCTTTTTTATAACAAATAATTTTTCGATATCTTTGACGGTTAACGAGTTATTAGCGAAATAAAGCTATTCCTCAAAAGGGGCGGTTGGTGGGCCGGGGGCTTGCGCACCACCATCAGAACTGATTTTTGTGGTTTTATGGTGTATCACCCCTCCACTAACAGTTTCAGAAGAAAAATCTCAGAAAATATTTTTTGCGATCTTACCGACTGAACTAAATGTAAGTTAAGTAACATTAGATAAAATTTTCGATAAAAAACTTGACTATCTGGATTTGCGCGGGATGCTACAATAGGTCTAAGTGGTTTAGTTTGCTTGTTTAATTTATGTAATCGATACGTTTTAGGTGTAGGACGTGTGAGTGGATGTAATTTAGATTTCATTAAATATTGCATTTCAAATGATTTAGTGATTATGACTAATGAACATTTTTGAAACAAAATTAAAGAATTTTACCAATTAATTAATTAATTCAGCAGCGGGTTAGCAATGATTTTAAATGCCATTCAGGCATAACTGACTTTATTATTATTTTATTATGTAAAAATCAGGTGCAGAGTAACAAATTGAACAAAGTGAATCATTAACCTAATTTACAATTGAACAGGAAACAATTAAATATAAAATTTTTTAGACATGAGCAAAACGGTAAAGGTCATAAATCTGACAGAATAATCAATTCCATTTTACACACAACAATAAATACTACAAAAGCGATCAATAATTTGGTTAATTATGCCTTTGATAAATCTTCACGAATACACTATAAAAAAATATGAACAGAATTAAGAATATTCTTCTCAAAACACAATTTATTAATAAAACAGTTTGACCACGTATCGAGAAATTTATATTCCGCGTTAATCAGTATTACTTTAGATGTCAAAATTAGTCAGATTATTTTTGTAATCTTTCAATAATTTAGATTGTGAGGAAATACCTAACAACAATTACTTAACTGTACCTTTCATACCTAAACTTTCACAATCTACAAACGTAACAATAACGTAAAAATTGTAATACACTTTAACAATACACAAAACATAACAAATCAAATGTCGTTTACAAAATTGACTGCCATAATTGTTACAAGTGTTATGTAGGGAGTACACAAATTTTTGAAGACATTTCACATAAACTAGAGTGCTTTTAAGCTTTAAAAATTCACTAAACACGAACGTACGGTGAACAGTAAATTCGCGAACGTGTATGATTCTCACTATTAACTCAAGTTTCGATATATATTTCATTAATATTTATAGTATACTTGTTAATTAAGCCACAGAACCTCTCTCTGGAGGGGATTGATGTGCATCTTGTATTACGATTAAATCCAGAAATATTGTTGGTATGAGGTCCAGCGAATAACATTATACACAATGATATAAATAACTTAGAATGTAAGTCCAGAAAACATAATCTTAGCTTAAATCCTTCTAAATCTATCTTTATTATTTTTGACAGGTTCAAAGAAGAAATAGAGAATGACTTAAAAATATTAGTTAGTGATGTAAATCTTAAATCTTCACAAGTAGTACGAAACTTGGGCTTAGAAATGGACCTACGATTTCAAGAACATGTTACAAAATGTGTTAAGAAATCGTACTCTAGTTTAAAAAGTTATTTCCTGATCACCATATACCTACCATCGCGAGTATTAGAATTACAATTAACCGAATCACTCGTATTAAGTCATTTCAATTTTTGTGATGTAGTATACAGTCCATGCCTTGCAAGTACAGAAAAAAATCGTATTCGAAGAGTACAAAAATCATATTTACGCTTTGTTTATGGGATAAGGAAATATCAACCCATTACTTACAAATTAAACGACGCTAATTGGCTAAACATCGTAAAGAGAAGGGTACTTCATGCCGCTGTACTTTACCATTCAATCATTTATAATGAAGTTCCACCATATTTGCACCAAAAAATCAGACAACATAGCGACGTTCACAACGTACACCTTAGATTTAAAGGACTAATTTCGTCTCCATCATTTCGAACACATGTTTCATCGATCATTTACATATAACATCTATTCCTTATACAATAAACTGTTACCGTCTCTCAAAAGCCAATCACTATCCAAATTCAGATTTTTGTGCAGACAACTGTTGTTAACATCGCAAGCATAATTCACCATATTAATGCAATTCAAATTTAAATTCCCTATCTGTATATTATTCGTTTTGCACAAAGCTAGCCTTTATCTTTATCTCTTTTTGTTATGTTCTAATTTAGGGTTGAAACTTAGATCAGTTTTACTGCCTGTTAATCCTTTTTTTTTGCAATTATCGTTTATAATTTAAGCGCACGTTAATAGCGGTATTACTTTCCCATTTTTTTATTGCAAAAAATAAACATTATTATTATTGCTCATTAAGCAGATCTGGCTCATTAAAATACTTTAAACTTGTTGAAAGTACCTAATTATGCAAATTACAAGAATTTGGTAATCTTCAATATTTGTTGACAGTTATTTAAAAGGTCTGTTCTTTTGTTTACTCTAATGACTACGTGATAAGCAAGCAAAAATGGAACAAGAGATAGAAAATTATTAATCTCGTATGTTTATTGAAATTTACTTAATTCTGTAGTTAATGATAAGAATCTAGTCGGCCAGTTTCAAACGTTAGGCATAGATACTTGAGATAATTAAATAGTAAAAATAACAAAAACGATAACTACTTTAATTTTGTCCTGAAGTTTGTAAAATGGTATATGTACAACCAACAAATGACACAAATTGGTTATATTTATTGAAAACTACAAAGTTCATATTTCTTATTTACACCAATTAATATTGTGAAATGAAAGCAATCATAAAAAGTTAGTTTTATTAGAACTGATAGCATTAATGAAGCAAAAGAAAGAAAATGAATAGTGTTTAATATTTAAAAGAATTTCAAACTGTAGGCATACATTAGTGAACAAATTAAATAGTGAAATATCATAAAGGATAGCTATTCATACTTAATTTGATTTTAAAAGTTGCAAAATTGTATGTAAGCAAATTAAAATTGCCGGAAAGTAGTAAACAAAGACAGGAAATGATTAATTTCTAACATTTATTAAAATTTACTTAATACTTTAATTTAGTTAATGATAAGAGAGCTTTATGGATCTATTTCAAATGTTAGTTATACAAAAATGAGTCATTTACATAGTAAAAATAATGTAAACCATAGGTATTTACTTTTAACTTAATCATGAAGTTTAATATTTATTGAAAACCACCTGAAACACATATTTTCTTATTTCGCCAATGATCATACTAAAATGGAAGCAAGTCATTATAAAAAGTGAAGGTTTTATTAAAACTGATAACAGTAATGAAACAAAAGATTAGAAACTAATCACCTATAATATTTATTTAATACTATCGCTGAAGGTAAGAGGATTTAAAATTTTAGATATACATTATTAAACAAATTAAACAAGTGAAATAACGTAAAAATTTACTGTAAAATTGTATGGATGCAAATTAATAAAGTGATACAAAAACAGGAAATCATTAATTTCTAAGATTTATTGAAACTTACTAAATAATTTTGTTGGTGATAAGATAGTTTTGCCGCCATTGAATTAGTTGGCGTATTTAAATTTAATTTTATTAAAGTCCTCAAATTGTATGCATGCAAATTATAATTATCGAAAATTGAAAAAAAAATTAAAAATTAGGTTCTTATGTTTACTACAATTTCAATAGTCAATAAGTTATAATACAATGTAAAGGTTTTGTTAAAACTGGTAACAGGTAAAATATAGAAACGAAATTAATAGTCTCTGGCATTTATTGAAATTTTGATATTTTACTGCATTATAAACGTGTTTTGTTGATCAACATAAAATTTTAGACGTCTACAAATAAGCTAATTAAATAGTAATAGTAAACGTATTAAAATATATATTTTTTTTAATACTTTGAATCGTAAAGGAAGTTGTCACATTTAATAAAATTACGCATTTATTTCCTCTCGTCTAAACTTTTGTCACAAAGGATGTAATTTACAAATTTTAAACATTTTTTCAAACGAAAGATATCTCCAGTAATAAATGAATAGAAAGGGTCGTAAAAGGGGAGACCTGAAATAACAACAACTGGTTGACCTTGTAACGCACGTGGTTTTAAGTGTATGGTGCGAAAACGTAAATGGTGCTATTAAGACTATTCCGATGCAAGTGCCTTCTTCAGATCTACAGCGTCAACTAAAATCGCGATTTTATAGATATATGTTCGTTGTAGCACCCTCACCAAATGTTATATTTAAGTACATGTACTATGGTAGTACGAGGAAAAACGAACTGGCACCAATAAAAGGTGACACAACGTATATACTGGTGCCATATCGAAAGTATATGCTACAAAATGGTGCCACTATTAAGTTATATATATATATATATATATATATATATATATATATATATATATATATATATATATATATATATATATTATCTTTAATGGTCACCTAAATAGCGACTAACATTTAGGCTTTTTAAAAAATAATCTCTCCAATCCTTCAAATGTACCCCTTGATATCCAAAGATCGAGGACTGTATCAATATGGTTGTTGCCTAGCACACTTTCCTCCAATAGTTCGTGATTTTTTAGATGCCAAGATCGCTGTATTGGAAATGGTATATTGTTTTCGTGGCCACCTAGATCCCCGAACTTAACCGTGCTCGATTTTTATTTATAGGGTGGAATAAAAGACAGGAAATTGAAACTAGAGTTTCTAGTTGCACAAGGAAATTTAATAGATGTATTTTGCAAAACGGTAGCTATTTATAACATTTCGGAACATTAATATCACTGTTTATAGTTTATTTGCAAAATTTGATTATTTTTTTAATAATAGTGTTCAATCTTTGTTGTCTTTATTGTAGTTTCGTCAATTTCCTTTTAAACACGCTAAAATTTTACGAACATTTATAGTTAGTCCTTGTCCTGGATAACTTGTTAAAGAATGTTTACTACATTCCTTGACAAATTATCCAGGATAAGGACTGGCTATAAGAGCAAATAAAAATTAGTAAGTATCAAATAATAAAACTAGTAGAATAGGAACAAAAAGGAAACGTTACACTCGTTCACAAATATTTTTCACAATATGCCTGACCAGGAGACTTTGAAAATAATTGTTTCTTACAGTTAACACGATATTACTATTCTTTTAGCAATAACTCCAACACTAATCAACATAACGATATACTGTTTGCATAGGTTTTCTTGCAAATTTAATCTACTCTTCAATTATGATAAAATAATTATGTATGTATATATGTATAGACACACAATATGGACCGTTTTGAGATCATAGGCAACTCCCATGCAAAATTTTAAATTGTAGTTCCTATCTTTGTCATGCATTTTAGAAAAAGGTTTTCAAATAAAAGTTGTTCGAGATTTAGTCGTAAATATGTTAAGCGTAACATTTGGTCCTAAGTGTAATTTTTTATTAAAAAAAAAACGAAAATAGCTAAACCACTTATATTCAACGAAAGTAGCGATTGCCATGAAATTTTTATTAGATTCAGAGAATTCAATTTCTAAACAATGGGAACAAACATAAAAATCAATAGCGATAAATAAATAAAACATGAAATTAAATTAAATTAAGCGCTCCAACAAATCTCCATTATTTTCTATACAAAATCTCAATCTATAGTAAACATTTCTGGTTACATTTGCCAAAGTGCGAGAATGAATACTGTTAACAAATTTCTGTAATTTTAAATTTTAAATTTTCCTACTCGATTGCTTCTTTCAAATTATATAATTTACTCTTTGTAGTAGGCCACAGTCCAGGTATCGGCGAACGGATATCCATCGGGATGATACAAAACTCCATCTTCTCCATATATCTCTGATATTTTGTCTGCAATTTCATTATGTAGAGTACCTCTAAATATTTTTCAAAATTTAAATGTGTTCTGATACCATACGAAAAGAGCATTCATCTGTAAAGCAAACCAAATAGGAAAGTTTTCTTGTTGGTTACACCTGCCCATGACGATTTCGAAAAACACGTTCGGCATCAGTTGGCAATAATTTTTTATATTCTTGAGTATTGTATGGTTTAAATGTATTTACTACTACCAGACTTTGAAGCAAGCTGCATTGGGTTCCGTTACTATTCTTGCTAGAATATCAGTTTCTTTGTGTTCATTTAACTGTCCTTTATTTCTACGACAGTGTTGAAAATGTATAGAAACGTTTGTTCTGTGCACCCACTGTGTCGAAACCACGTACAAAATCCATACGCCGAACAATATCACTAGAGTGTAGTGTTTGTCGTTTCATTTCGTGGCTGACGGAAAGGTCCATATTCACTAAAAGCATCTTATAATCCTTTAAATGTGTGCTGAAATGGTTGACGACGTGTTGCATTGGGGTATAACAAAATTAGTACAATTTGCAATTTTTTATTTATCAGAGGAAAATCTCTGGTAAGCATAATTACCACAGGAGAAGTTTTGTCAACGTTGGAACTATAAGTGAACATAACTGTTAGGTTAGCATTGGGATGATGTTCGACCTCGTACACATTCTTAATTTCTTTAGGTATACGCATGTTTTTGTTCTTGGTACATAAGTGTAAACATGTCTGGTCCCCATTAAAAATGCGTGAAGGGTAATAGTATGCCATTTAGATATTTTTTCCATTGGGTATTACTCAATTTCCAGAAACCATTCTCTTACATCTGCCTCGGAAACATCACTTGCCTCCTTCCGTGGTTCTTAGTGTGATTTTTAGGTGTCTCTCCAAACAGGATGTAAACCAACCTTCTCCAGATTTAATTTTCTTGAAAGAATTCTAACGGGGGTTGTCGTTTAAAAATTTCTTAACTGTGCTTGAACATTTTCAAGTTTTACAGGAAAACCTATCCTTTGAGATAAAATTATACATTTTTCTCATCATTTTTCTTTGTCCGATGATAGAACAGGCCTAAATAAACATTTTGATACAAATTGCTGCTCTGCCTAAATTGCAAAGTCGATTTAGGAACTTTAAACTTTATAGAAGTAGTGCTGACCCATACCGCCCTACATAACCTCTAGGGCATTTTAGACATCTTGCTCTGTACACTTCTTTGTGTACCTAGCTCACTGCTTTTTCTGAAGGTAAAATATAAATGTGTAACCTACCTATAAGCTCTCATTAATTTTCACAGTCTACAAGTAGTATGAAATCCAAAAAAAGGCAAAAGTGTCATTACGAACGCTGGGTATGGTGGATACAGTGCTTGGCATAGCTAAATCATAGTTACTGGCCACCAGCCAAGGGCTGTGCAAAGTAGTTTAATAGCAAAAGGAAATGTTTTTTCAAATATTTCTAGCAGTCTCTTTGATATTTATAGAAAAAAGCAGTCGTAGGCAATAAAACTTCAATACATAGTTATTGGATATCATGGTAAATGACTGTTCTTAGCCAGATTTAATCGTGTAGTTATTAACCAGTGAAAAGGGCGAGAATACTTTAACCTAAATAGTATTCTGTTTAAATATAAGACTAAACTGTCATGTTAACTAACAACATTAACGACGAAAATCATCAAATTATGCTTTGTGCGATTAAAAACTTGTTTATATCTAAGCGTAGTCATTTAATGTATGTAAATAGCGACTGAATAAATTGGAGTTATAACAAATTTATTACCACGGTTGTGATGTTGTTCTTATATCTTCTAAATAGTAAAAATTGAAGATTCTTAATATATGGGATTAAATATGGAGAAGTCAATCACCATCGGGTGGCCAACAATTATCCGGTATACCGTATGTTACCAGATTTATTTAGTTCAACTACTGACAGGCTAAAAAGGAAATTTGAGATAAATCTAGGCAATTTATACTGGCCGCCATAAATAAATGAACACACAGTAAACGCTGATCTATTTTAATGAAATTTTCAGAAAACGAGTATTTTATTCCTATTAAGAAACAAGGAAAATTTTAGATACAAGTATTGTTAACACGACGTCGAACCCTCCTCCGTTTCTATGTAATTTACATTTTTTATTCATCTTTTGGATATGTTTAAATGCATCATGCAGATGTAGGGCATTTTTTTTTCTCTTTGTATAGAGGTTTCAGGGGGAAGAACAGTGAGTCGATTGGTAAACTGACGCTTTGCCTATTGATTTGTAATTTAATTCGCTAGATAATCAATAAAATCATTTATTATTATTAGTAGTATTAATAAATGAGTAAATCTATGCTAACCTGGCTTATACCATTCCACGCTTCTAAAATCCATTGTTAAAGGTCCTCTACATTATTTGGAAGTGGCTGTAGATCATTTATTCTCCGTCCTACCATATTCCACTAATGTTTGATTGGTGATAATTCTGCCTAACGAGAATACCATGGAAGCAGATCAATATTAGCTGAATTTAGAAGCTCCATAGCAACTCTTGTGGTATACGGCTGCGCATTATCTTGCTGAAAAATTGGATTTTCTATTTCTTGCAGGTATGGAAGTAATACTGGTTTAAGAACGTTGTTAGTATACCGATTTGAATTCAATGTTCTCTCAATAGCTACTAGAGGAGATTTGTTTCAATGGCATATAGCCCCCCGCATCATCACACCTTTAGTGAGAGAAAATTGTAAATTGCGTATTTCTCCAATCTTCTAACCAATCTGCGACCATTCTGAACCCATAAACAAAATCGAGATTCGTCATAAAGATGACTTGATTCCATTGCACATTCCAATGCAACCTCTCGTTACACCATTGCCTCTGTGCAGTACGATGGCGTGGAGTTAGAGATAAACAAATCAATGGTCGGTATGATCTGAGCGCAAAAGATCGAGTTCTTCGATACGTCGATCGTAAGGAGATTTGATGATCAGTTAATCCTCTCCATCGTTGCACGATGTCGTACAGGAGAAGTTATTTCATCTTTAATGTGTTTCATTGTCCATGATTACTTGTACTTGATTCATCTTTATTGTGTTTTACTGAAATTTTCATCGTTTCTTAATAGGAATAAAATACATGCTTTCTGAAAACTTCAACATCAGCGTTTACTGGGTGTTCATTTATTCATGGCGGCCAGTATATTTTACACATAACAACTTTAGACCCAATCATAAAGAAGATGTTGAAACTGGAATTTGAAAGATTCATCACTAATAAATCGCGCGAATCTTAATAAATGAGCAATAATGTTTCGATTATGAACGTAACGTATTGGTATTCAATGGTATAAATTTTACTGTGACCATTACGTATACAACCATGCGCAAAAACAATTAACATTAGTTAATTAGTGGTTATTGAAGGTAGTAAATAGTAACTATTATTATTATTATTATTATCATCATTATTCAAATAACTTGAGAGAGATGTGTAATATCAATGTAAATGAACAAATCTCAAATGTTCAACCAAAAGCAGATGTACATGTACATGCTAAGTACTATAAAAGATCCACTTCCATAAAAATTCGCACGTAATATTAGCTATTGAAATACGAGCAGGTGTACATAATTTTTTTTTCCAAAACCGTTTTATAATAAAATTGTGCATACTCACATATACGCAATTCGTATATTGATAAAATCAATTTTTATATCTGTGCAGTATGTGAGACTTAAAAAAATACCATTAAACTTTAATGTTAGCTTTCATCAGCTCAAACAATATAATATAAAAGGAAACCGCAGTGTTCATTAAAGAATGTTTGTTTCTGTTTTCCGCCCGAAAACACCAAAATTGTAAAAGGCTATAACGTATGCTGTTCCGTTTTCAATATTGAAGGGCATGGGTTAATTTATTTTTAATCGAGTTGATTGCTTTCATAATTACTTTTAGCTATTACGGCAACAAAATTCTGGAAATAACTTACTTCCTTAATTAATATTGTTTTTGAGATTGATTGAACTAATGTAAACTAAATATTTTATAATGTCAAATAAATACTTTTTGTGTTCGGTATACAAACGTCACTGCAAAAGGTGCAATGGGTTTTGAAGATATTTACATTTTAACTGTTGCTTGACATACTTTTTCTGATGAGCACGCAACTATTTACAACGTGATCAATCTCAAGTTTACTGTCGTGGTATGACAAAAATCCCTAGTTGTTAATATTGTTGTTTTGCAGTTGGCTGCTTTGGATTTTTAATGTGGTTTTAGTAGTTTTAGTTTATGTCAGTTTATGTCATATTATACCTTCGTTTTTCACTTTTGTATTTTCTTGAGTTATTTACAAACTGTCTATATCAAGACAAATTATATATTCTGAATTTCAAATTGTGATATCGAATTTAATCGTCATGCCGTTTTCACTCGAACACGACACATTCATTGTTGTGGCTCATTTTCGTAGCGGCTTCCAAGATGGTAATGGGTAATGGCATTATTCATTGCAATAATGCATCGATCAATTTACTGTTGAGTACCCAAATGAAAATATTAGTTACGAAACATTTAGTCAACATCGTAATCGATTGATAGCTCGATTCATGGATACTGGTAGTGTTTTAAAACGCAAACGTGAAGCTTGGCTACTGTCTTAACAGAGGACACCTTAGCAGATATCCAAGCCAGGATGAATGCAAGCCCCAATAAATCTTTGCGAAAACTATCTGCACAAACACGTATGAAAAATTTTACCATACAAACATAATTTTACATAAATAATTTTTAGATGTATCCTATGGAAGTATCCACACTGCAGTAAAGAAGAATTTACATTTGTGCCCGTACAAGGTGTCGGTATTACAACAGTTGCGAGATAGAGATTCTCAGCTTAGAGTAAACTACTGTCAATGCTTCAACAATACGATGAACAATGATTTACTGGATGTATCTTTTTTTCTGATGAAGCTTGGTTTCATCTGTCCGGTTACATAAATAGCCAAAATTATCGTACGAGGTCTGCAGAAAATCCACATGTATTTCGAGAAACTACCTTACACCCTATCAACGTCGGTGTCTGGATAGCAATGTCGCGACAACGAATATTTGGACCAGTATTTTTCGATGGCACAATTACTGCGGCAAGATACAGGGAAATACTTTTAGAACCATTTATTAATAATTTGGATGATCGTGAATTACGAAACGGGTATTTCCAGCATGACTCCGCTACCCCACATACTGCACAGGCTACAATTAATTATTTACGAGACTTCTTTGAAGATAGAATCATTAGTGTAAATCGCTGGCCACCGAATTCACCAGACTTGACACCGTTAGACTTTTTTCTTTTTGGTTATTTAAAAAACAAAGTGTTCAGCAGAAGATTGCATACTCTTCAAGAATTCCGAGATGCTATAACTCATGAAGTTCATAATATTGGTGCCGAAATGTTACAAAATGTATTTGCGAATATGCAACGTAGGGTGGACTTATGTTTACAATTTAATAGCGGTCATTTTGAACGTATGCTGTAAAGCAAAGTGTGATAACTAATGTGTACTTAAGGAGTTAAAAAAAATTTTTAAAAGACATTTTCATTCCATAAACATGTGCTGTAAAATTTATTTAATTATAATGAAATTATAACATTTAAATACTTAAGATTCATTAAATAATATTTTATTTATTTTGTTGTATTTTATAGGGATGCAGTCTAATCAAATACAAAATAGCCATTATTTAAATTAAGATAATATTTTATAATATGTATAAGTTAATGACCTTCATACAGATTTGAAACTGATCGTAGTTTTTACTCGAACCATGCTCTGGTGTAGCCAGAGCAATACAGCTTCTTACCAACCTATAAGTGGTACCAACTTAAATGTTTTGATCACGTGGTATACACTTGAGATTGATCACTCTGTAGTTATACTCCAAAAAACGATTAAGAATACCTAAGATTATTAATCAGTTTGTCAAGATAACCAACACGCTTTCATACGACATTTTTTACGGCCGAGAACGCTAGTAACAACATGAGTTAGAATCGCTAATTCAATAGCCTAAAACTGATTACAGCTTAATGGTTTTTACCTACACTAAAGTGATTGTTTAGGGTGAGGCCGGGTTCCTATCTTGCGTAAAATAGACTCGCCTGATGCTAACACAATAATTGAAGGCCTATTCTAATGCAAGAGCTTTTCCCTATACACCAGGAGACTTGGGCGTGCTAAAGTGATTGTTGCCCTGACTACTGCGAATATAAGGAAAATTCAAGTAATAAATGGAAGCAATTGGTATTATCAAATGCCTGTGTGGAAATAGCAGCATAAGGACGAATCTTGTTAGCAGAAGGAGTCGAACAAAATCAGCTTTTACACGAGCTAAAATATAAATTAAATGATTGTAGTAGGCATTATATACGGGGTTAAAAGTATGCAACGATTTAGAACCATGTGTAAAGATTTTAAAAGCAGGGATGGATCGTCGTATATACTTAGAGCCTTGCAGAGTTTAAGACCTTTGTGGTGAAACTGGAAAAAACCAAACACTGATCATTCTCTGGTGATAGTAGTGAGTCTCACTAGCACCATTACATAATTTACTGCGATGATACCAAGATTTGATTGTAAGCACAGAAAGCATCTAGAGGTATATTTGAGATGTGATGCACTATTGAATCTATATAATAAAAGATTTCATGTAGGTGAGAAAGACGTGCTACTATACTTTAACTACCATAGTTTTAGCTACTTTTTAAGATTTCTCCAGATCTACCCCATGAGATGCACGTACAGTTAACCAATTATTTATTTTTATGGCAAATAAATGTTTCAGTTAAATAAGTAAGACAGTTGTATATTATTCCCACGTATTTACACGCTTGCATGGAGTGAATTTTTTTTTCTGACCAGTAATTTCATAAATACCAATTGTCTGTTTTCGAATTCTAATAGAAATGTATCTTTTTTCATATGCACAACATGCTTCATAACGTTAATAATTAATACCATTCACTCTATCAAAGCTTTTAATCGTGCGCATTTTGGAAGTTTTAACCTCACCTCTGATATTTTGCATGGCAACGACGTTAATGTTATAAGAATTGAAACTTTCACAACTTGACATGTTAAATAACTCTTTATTTGGGAAGAAAATAAAGCGTTAATTGCGTTTTCAATTTAGATCCAGTACAGTCTTGATAATTATTGTTATAGGGTTTAAGGTTTTGTACATTTGTAAACAAGTTGACATTAAATGTAGTGGATTCGTTGGCTTTAAATCCCGCATGTGGTTCTTCCTTTAGTAAGTCCAATCCGTTACAAGTACTTACAACGTAATCATATGCTTTAAGTTGAGTAGGGTTTTTAAGAATATTTATGAACACGTTCTTAAATAAGCTTCTGAGAGGTGAACGATACCTATTTTATACGTACTAATACACCAACATATGTATATTTTCTTTTGTTGTTAACTATCCATGCCCAAATTTTGTATAATGCAGTTGAGAGCAGTTTCTTCCCTGGGTATTGCTTAAAATAGCTTGACAGACGAGTACTAGCAGCGGCAACCGCCAAAGACCTTTTTCCATATATTCCATCGTTCGCCTTTTTAAGTAAATTTCTTCTATGTTATTTTTTTTTCTTAGTTGCATACAATGAAATAACAAAGGTATGAGGCACGGTTCCCTAAAGTATGGTCTATTGTCTCCATTAGTTGTTTTCCTTAACGTTGTAAGTCTAAATCAGTCCCCTTTTCCCGATCTGTAAACTTTTTGGCATAGTGGTTAATATACTTCTACTTCTAAACAAAACTGTTTCTCCAGGATTAACGTACCATTTGTTGTCACATTCATGTGATATTGCTTTCTCTGATATTGGTTATTTCTGTGTGACTCACAGGTAATAAATTAAATCTGCACGCGGACAGGATATACCTTTAACTTTTTTATTCTTTATTGATTCTGTGGTAACTCTATCTGGATCCCAGTTAATACCTTTGTTTGCCAATTTTGAAAAAAAGAATCTTTACCTTATTTTGACGCACTAGTGTGGTTAGAGTCGTATTGGGCGTATGACGATTAAAATACATAATTCTCAGCGAATAAGATTTTTAAGTGGTATGAACATGCGTTTGTAAGAGATAATATGTAGTGAAGCGTTGAATATTAAAATATATAAAATATAAACGAGAAATAATCTTCTAGTAAAAGGCCTGTTGGGATAATAATGAATGAAACTGTGTGTGGCTATTGTATTTTCAGGAATATAGGTTTGAATTGCTATGAATAGGTAGCGTAATTGAATTAGTTATATGTTGGTATTATATTAAAAAGTTCTAAGAATATCTTTGTACTTTTATTCGTCTAAATGGATTGGGATTTCACAATAGAAAAATTTTACGTATGAGTCACGGTAAATTGCATTCCAGTTTTCTCAATTTTGCGGAACAATGTCTCGCGCGTTTGAAGGACTTCAATAGAAATTTGAGTTTAGTTCTTAATATTGTACTGAGCGAATATGAAGTTCGGATGTGGTTTTTTGAAAAAATTGAGATATGGTGACAAAAAACGCTTTTTCGTTTTGATTAGTCCCCTTTTTCAGTTTAACTGCTGGCGAAATCAAGTGAAATTAAAACCCTTTGAAAGTGGTTGGTTTTGTTTGGAAGTAGATTTTGGCGGTGGTGGCAAGATAGACATAAGAAACTAAAAAGAGGCTAGAGAGGTCTTTTTTAGCGAACTCTTAGCTAGAACGGTCGCTCGCGAAGGTTTGTTTTCTAAAGAATACCTAACGATCTGTGCTAATTTATGTTGTAAAATTCAATGGTGCAGTGACAACCTTGTTTGGTTACCGTCGGAACCCGTTTCTGGAGATGAAGTATTATAAACGTAATAAAAGTAACTAAATTATATTGGGAATTCAAAACTATTTTAGAGGTTTTACAGATTTGAAATAAACAGTCATCATTATGTTAAGGGCAAGTGTGTATAAAATCCGCGCGACCGTAAATGAAGCTTTGAAGTGAGCCTTTGTAACTGGATGGAAACTTTATTCGCGCAAATCAAAAGTTAATCGTGCAATAAATAATGATTACTACTGACATACAAAATGTACGTTGTGGTCAATCACATAAGACAAATGTAGACCATTATTAATTTGACCATAAATCCGCATAAAGGTCAAACTCACCGAAGAACGGTTAAATGCGGCTTTAAATGAAAGAACTACCTATTTTATGCGAGTATGTTGAAGATAAGAGTGAAGGGCGACCATTTACCTTTGTACCTGTAAAGTGGGGCTTAGTGCTTGACGTTGAAATCCGATCGTGCGCGTGTGTATGTGTAACCCCAAAAGATTAATTGAAGGAATACACCTTTATAACCAAAACGATAAATTATAAAGCAATAAAGAAAATTACAAGTAAGAACCATTTGCTTGTCTATTCGGTTATGTGTATAACGAAATGATGCTCGGTATTAAATTGCTAGGGGATAATCCATCCTGATCACTCCCTTTTGTTCTTTATGTGCACCTTTAAATTTATAAAATGGGGATAACCTAGTAAGGTAAATTACATTAAAATGTTTTTCTGTCCTCTTGACTGCTGCTTCATTGGGAGAATATTTGTACAATTACTATTCCAAACGAGTTCCAAATAGAGTTAGTCATTCAACTTATTTTTTTTATTTGTCTAATTTGTTATGAACTTTATCTAACGATTTTAATGTAACACTTACATTATAGTAAAAAGTCAATCTGGAAACTATAAAAGTTAATAGTGGTTATGATATCCTTGTATTCTTTTGTGTAAAGTTACATAAAGGGTCACGAGAATTTGATATAGCAAATGTTTAATTGGCTGTGCTGGTTACGATTAGCATATTTGTATTTATCCTGGACCAGCCGATACAAATTTAATTGCTTTGTTGCATTGCTTTGTTTAGGCAGAAAATATTGTCCGTCATTATTTATTTATTTTTCTGTGTAGTAGATTAAAATAAAAATTACGATTTGTATCTCGGCGATTCATAGTTGCAAATGTTTTAAACTATATTGTTATGATAAAAATTGCAACCAGTGTTTGTGAGAGAAAACTCAATTTATAAAGTACACACAGATCATTATACTTGTTTTAATTGTGAGATAGAAGTGATTTAGTGGTTAAGTATTAATAGAATTGATTATTACTTTTCAAATAGGGTAATATTTACTTATTTCAGAATATTGATGACAAACATTTGATCATATTTAAATTCAAAAGTATACAAACAACGTCTTAATACCTTGGTTTTCCACATGTGCTACCAATAGTTTTCTGGTAACTTGCATGCTTCAAAGTCTCCTTAAGCTCTATACGGCATGTTTGTTGTTTTGAATAAATAAGATTATTATGATTGGGACGAAATTTAACGTACCTTTTTAAAGCGAAACACATTTCCAAACGTTTGTTGTAAATGATGACCTTCAATCTTGTAATGTATCGTTGTGTGTTAAATGTTTTGTTAGATTTTAGAAGTTTTAGTTTATTATAGTCTATTAGTTTCCATTTAAATTATTAAATGTAAAGTTTAACGAAAAGAATCTGAACCATGGAATGTCAGCAGAATTCAATTATAGTTATTAGAATGTTCGATGTAGTGTCACACTGTCAATTGGCACTAGGCGTACGTATTCTTATTAAACTATGCGGGTTTTCAAGCTTACTCAATGGTGAGGGTCTCTGGTCGTCGTAAGATATAAACTAAAAAGTGATTTCGATCACTCACACCATAAAACAAGTCCTAAATCGATAATAAAAATTATAAACCCGCCATTGTAACGAAACTTAGTTCAGAAGTAACTATAGACAGTGTTTCCTCATGTAACTACAAAAGATGAAAATAGTAGCCCAAATGCAAATTTAAATTAAAATTCTTAACAATTTATGTTTATCAATTTATTGCTTATAAAAAGAAATAGAAACTATGAACATGCACTTAAATTATAATACTAGAATTAAGCTAGACATGTTAAGTACTAATCCTTGTAATAATAAAGAGCGAACTGTACTTTGTGTACAAATATATATTTGAGTAATAAATGACTACTTATTTAATATGCTTTATTTACTATAAAAATGGGGTAAACTTTGGTGCTTTCTATTGGGTGGATTTTTATAAAGTTTAGAAAGCAGTTGAAATTAGGTAGTTGAAAGTACGGTATCACTCCTTCCTTGTCTACATAAAGGATACAAATTAACCGTAGAAAGTGGTGACGTCGTGTTCCAAGGGAGTAGGAAAGCATCTAAATTTATTGCATGCAAACTATATATTTGACTTTCAAAAAGAGTTTGTAGAATATTGTATATCTGATGTGGACATATTAGCACAGTCGTGATACCCCAAACAAGTGGCTGTTTCTTAAAAACGGGGTTGCGCTTTTCTAAAAACGAGTAGATGTTTCTTAAAATCGAGTACCTGTAGATCCAGAGTTTAATAGTATAAATTTCCTTTAACAATTATGCAACCTTATAATGAAGTATCTGTTACCTGGAACGGACAGTTGTTTAGTACTTCTATTACGTATTATTATTTAAATGATGTGTTCAGAAGTGAGAGTGTGGTGCAGTAGCAAGTCTTCCTAAAAGACGTCGGCTCTACCTCTGTTCGATTACGTATTATCATTTTAAAATGCTACATGTGCAGAAGTAAAGTAGAGAAGTAGGAAATGTGTTTGATGACGTCAGTGAGCCTCTTACTACTACTACTACTACAAAGTATAGTTATTTTCTTTTTCTTGCCTACAAGAATTAATCTTGAAGTCTCGTATTTCTTGGTCATAAACCTAACGTCATTTTCTTTGATAATAATAATTTGACCTACAGCATACATAATTATAGCTTCCTTCAATTCCTCGAATTCTCACACAGTCGATATAACCTTCCCCGCGATCAGTTATACAGAGTGATTTGCTAGAAAACAATAGACTGGATAGTAGACTAAACATCAAGGGTAAAGTTCCCACTCTCCACAAAATGTTCCCGTCGCCTTCAAAATTTTTTCACGTCAACTGTCTGAAGTGGCTATTATCAATCCATAGTCCACAAATTTTCCCTACGGTCCTCATAAGTCATAACCTTACCAGCAGCCAGCTTTCCAAAGGGATCAGCTAAGTAACACTAGCTGGGCTCTGCAAAACGGTCCCACAGTTTTCAACAATTTTCCACGTCAGTTGTCTAAAGTGATCCAGTAGGTAGCATATATATATATATATATATATATATATATATATATATATATATATATATATATATATATATATATATATATATATCATAAAGTTCCCACGCTCTCCAACACATCCCCAAGCCTATGTACCACTTAGTGGTGCCGACAAACATCAAAGGATTTGGCCAGGGCCAATTGACAAAAATTCCCAAAAACCAGAACACAGAATCGGCGAAATTGTCCCATAGTCTTCAAAATTTTTCCACGTGCAGGTGACCTAATACCTACACCTTCCTCATAACAACTAGTGTTTTTGGCCATTCTTATTTACTTTTTGTAATAAAAATGGAAGTTCTGCCTTTAGGTCGTACTTAACATTAATAAATTTAGAAACTTGGAATATAAATAACCCTGAAATGAGCGACACACAATTTTCTTTAACACAGTGTTCTTGTTATTGACCGGAGATCGTTAATTTTAACCACCACCATATTATCGTAAAATTGCTCCATTGTATGTGTAAGATAGTTTCTAGTACTGCCTTCACTTTCGCACCTGGGTAATTGATTTTTCCAACTTCCAAAATAAAGTAGTTGTGCATACTTCATTGCAACAGCTATAAACACAGTCGTTCGTTAGTAGTTTCAATTTTACTACCTATTAACTGCGACAGCACAAACTCTGGCACAATCCATGTTAGCACCTTTAACTACCACAGAATACTGATCCATTAATCCTTTAGTAGTCCGTTATGCATCCAATTCCTAGTTTAACTTATGCACATTGAGATTGTTCTGATTTGCACATACAGATTAAACTGATTCTTATAGTAACAACCAAATATATACTCTTTGTAAACAACAACCTTTTACGTTGGAGTGAACAGGAATAAATAGGTGCCTGCTTGGTATCTGTGGGGTAGATGTGTACTTATTCGTAGTAAACATGTATAAATAGTTAACCCCAACACTGCACACTAAACTGCACCTTACGGATGAAACCAATTCCTCATTCCTTGTAAATAACAACTTGTTACTGTTGCACTTGTTTTTAGTAAGCAGGTGTTTGTTTGGTGGTGTAAACGGATAATCGCTCGGAGTAAACAGATACCAGTTTACACAGCACCTCCCTTTTCTCTCAACAGGTACTGTCCAATTAATAAGGAAGAAAGGCAAGGTGGAGTGTCAATATCGGTACTGGTTTGGATATTAAGTACTCATCAGGTCAGGTATAAAAAGATGTGAAAGTAGTTAGAAGGAGGGGGTATGCCTTAAAGCGCTACCCGCCCGTCTTTAGCAAACTAGTATAAAGCATCATTAATGTGTTCAATAAAATTAAATAAATTACTTTCTATAATTTAGTAGAAATAAATTATGCCTCCTTCGCATCATTAGAATCACAACATATAGATACAATTATATTAAATTAAATCATAGACTATGGATAACGCACTAAACCGAGGGAAGCGGTTTAAAGAATAAATAGTGATGAATGAAAGTGCCAAATAAGAATGTAAAGGGATTATAAATGTATGGAACTAAAAGAGAAAAAAGAGAAAAACAAGGTTGTTTGCCCTTTTTCCACAGTACAGGGTTAACAGTAATGGATAAGGATAGGCCAGGATAAGAAAACATTGTAAACCCTCCGTCGTATAAGTAAATATGCAAAGAATAATTATACTAAGTAGTGCTTTCTAAATGTGTTTAGGGTAAGAGTACGAACGATTAAAGGAACCATAAAGTTAAAGTCTAAAAGTGCAGTGGAAACTAGTTTTCTCTATAGAGTTATTTAACCTTTGCCTATGTTGTAGGCACATGTTGATCCCAGTTGATTGGGCTTAACCATAACTCTTGGATTAGCAGCTTGGCTGTTATAGTGACTGGGCTGACCCACCCGAACCGGTCGAATATTTTCTATGTTTCGCGATAGATAATATACTCCTCTTTGTTACCGACTTCCTCCTCTAATTGGAAGCTGTCCCGGTCTGTTAGCCATCTACCACCTAGATTTTCTTCTCCATCTTGGTCTTGCCTACGTTCTTCCATAATTCTTGACGGCTTCCAGTCCAATTTCTTAATGTAAATCCCCAGTTGCTGAGCAAGCTCATTAATTCGTTTGGTAGGAGCTTTGCTTCTTCTACACTTTTTGCGTCTGTTAACAATTTGTCCACATAGTAATCGTTTAGTGTCAATGCTAATGTGTTTGGGTATTTTATTCAAAGCTCTTGTTCCTGTTCCATATTGGGTCTCCGCAGGATGGTGTGATACGGCTGGTTTTCTACGTTCAGTTCAATCTTCTGCACATCAGCGGTGAGCATGTAACGATACTTCTCCCTCTGATAAGTAGGTCCCAGAGATCCTGTCGTAGTCTTGTACCCACGTGCATGATGTCATTTAAACTCTTCTCGTTTGTATCTTCTGGAAATGCGTCGAAGAACACTCTTGCTGTTGAACTGAACTCCTTTATAACTGACTATTGGGGAATGTAGATTCGTTTCTCGTTATGGTTGCTAGTTAGTTGCATATGTCCCAACCCCAAGTATACTTCCATGAATTTTTGGCTTGGCGTTCTTCTGAAATTTTCCCTCCAGTGTTAGTAACCTCGGTACCACTACTTGTCTGGAGCTGTCTAGGGTGGATGGGTCTTTTTTGAATTGAATTTTCGCTGTATAAGTTCTACCAGGATTTCTTACGGTGTTGTTCACATCCTTCACTTGTGGGGAGAGCTTTGGTTCCTTGGTACTTCCTCGAGTTCTTAAAATTTTTCTAACTGCGCTCTTTCTTCTGACACCATGTTAAGTAGCGTCACATCTTGTTCTCTGGGATAGTAAAACAGACACAATCTACCCAATTCTTTATTTTGGCCTAGAAGCTCGCTCGGATTCTTCGCGCCATCAAATACTAGTTCTGCATAATCCATCCAAGAGCACGTCTATTGGTCATAGTAAGTTGGGCGTGAAATACGCTAAGGTTTGATTTGTCTCTTGGTTGGTGTTTAACTCAAAGGCCTTCATGAGGAAATTTTCCGTGATCTTCAGTACTATTACTTCTGTAGTTAAGGAGAAGATGCTTGTATGTCGCGATATTAGCTAAATGATTATTTTTGAAGCTGCATTAGTTGGTGCTGCCCTTCCAATACCGCTGATTTCCACTTGTATCTACTGTCTGGACAATTCTAGTAATTTCCCTAAAGCATCCGTTATGTATCATGGCTGCGATCCAGTATCGACCAATACTCGTAATGGTTGAAGCTTGAGAAGGATATCATTAATTTTAACCATCGCTGTGGAGCGGTATGCGCCCATAACTTCTTTGGTCGTTCCGTACCCTGTTGACTTTGTTAGCTTTACTGTATTTTTGTAGTTCTGGTGAAGTAGCAGATGGTGTGGATACTGACAATTTGCGTAGCGTCGAAACCAATTGCACTCGACGTAGAAGTTAGGTTCCATGCGATTCCACGAAGAATAACGCTTTGAATGTGGCGCAGTCGCTCAGTTTATGCTGTTGCTTGCAGTAAGACCATACCTATTTTTTATGCGACGGGGCATATTCTGCTGGTTTGAGATATGACTTCTAACGACTGGAATCTAATTTTGAGGAGTTTCATTACTTCTTCAAGGGACAGTGTTTCATTTGCCTTTTTTAGAGACTGTTCAAAAAGTTTATTGGATTCTGAATCCCATTTCAGTTCCACTATCCAAAATGAGGTCTCTATTCCCAGGTTGTTCGTGTCATGTAGTGACTTTATTGGCTCTGCAGACTTGTGATCGATCGAGGGAAATTTGTTAGTTTTGGTACCATTAATTTTCAATTTTTATATCTGCTTTTGAGAATGCCCCATGCTGTTATATAGTTGCACGCTGCTATATGGAGGTGCTGGAACAAGTTCAACTGCTTCTCGTATAACTTGACTTTTAAGGTATTGCACCTTCTCCGTCTCTGTTACAGGCTTGTTGGCGTGTATTGCCTTCCCGAAGATGCCTTTTAAAGTCATCCAGTTTTCATAATCACCAATGAATATAGGAAACTTCACTTTTGGTGGTACAACGTTGCATGGCTTATTCATTTGTATAGCCATGTTTATTGTACTGCTGAGTTTGATGCAATTTCGTCACACCATTGTTCTTCACAAACTCACTTCCTGTAAAATAGGTATCCTGAAATCTTTTATTATGTACCTTAATGTGTTTATGCAGTTCCACCGTTGCAGTTCTACTCCAATTTTTCTTCTACTCGTAGACACTTCAACTGCTGAATCTGGATGTCTTGTAGTGTCAATCATTGTGATTGTTCCTTGTCGATCCTTTCATCGTTTTAAGTGGCGGCCGACAAATTTTTCTCCAGGTCTGTCAGGTAATGTTTAATATTACTCGTATTGTATGTCTTACCGAACTGCTTAAAATTGTTTGACGTGTGGTAGTCATGATCTTCTATTCGCAGTTTAGATAGCTCCTGATGTGTGCTTAATGCTCTCTCCAACCATATCTCCAACGTAGTACTACGCTCGTTTATGTATACCTCGTTCTTCCGTGATACCGAGTCATCTACCGCCTTTTGAAATTCATTTTGATTGCTGGACAATTTGTTGGGCTTTTCCATTTTCGTACTGTGGTTTTTTTTTACAAAGTTTAATATTTCTTACCCACTGCCTTTAATTCCTACCGGTATGTGATTGTTGTAAATATTGGCGCTTTTCCTGACAGGCGACTCCTGTTTTGCCTCTTGATTTCCGTCGATTGGTGTTGATTTTTGTGCGTTGTGAGGACCTTTTCCACTCACAGTTTGTGTACATGTGAGCGTAATGGAACTCTTCCCACAATTTTCGTTTATTTAAGAAACTACCGTTTTTTAGGATGTTCTTTTCTGTAAGAGGCGTAAATCCTTACGCCCTTTTGACAGGGGTAGACTTTTCTGCTTGTCGATACACCTTTTCCACAGTACTAGGATATTTTATCGTTTCCCTTCTTCCCGACGGTGGCGATGGTGTTTTCACTGATTGCTGCCAGTGGTGGTGTCTCGATGGAGTACGTTTTGTTTGAGTGATTGCAAGTGTTGCTGGCTCGAAACACCATGTCTCCTTTCACTATAGCATGTTTAATCTCGCGTTAGTTTAAATTAAGTGTGTTGGGGATATGCAAGGGGTACACCGTTACTTGTACCGATCGAGGACTGGTTCTTACACCCCGTCAGTAGTTGAATTAGTGGGATCTAACTCATTACTATTTATGACATCTAGTATCACAGTTATTTAAAGTAACTATACCCTACTTTCCCATTTGCAAAAATAAACAACTCCTGTAGTTTAATGTGGCGAATAGGTGGCACTAGATCATGTTGTGTTGCGCGCTTACGTTACTATTTCCTTATGCTAAGCTGTAACTACGAACGTTGCCTTCTAACTTAATTACTAATGATGATGGCAAATGTGGCCCTGTGAAAATGGTCCTGTTCAATTTGAGATTGATCAGTGGGACCTTTTGTAAATATATCGAAATCTATAGATTTTGGAGCAAAAACTGGGGGAGCATTTTTAAAGATTACTTAATTACAGAGAAGTTTCCTTAATGAAAGTTTTTGGTAGGATAGAGAAAAATAAATCAAAAATAGGCGTACATTAGCTGAATAACACCATGCCGTAACAGAGAGTGCCTCGTTACTTTCTCTTTACCTTACATACTATTTGTTAATAGAATATAATATAGGAGTAAGCAAAAATGTATATAGAATTTATTGGTGTTTTATTGTAAAAATTAATCGCAAAGGCAAACTTTCTGTTGGAAACAAAATTGAAAAACCGTTTTCCTTTGATCTCCATTATTTGTAAAATAATGTATTAATTAGTATAATATATCTATCTCCAAATGGAAATTTTATGATAATTAAACTGAACATTAAGTAGCACTTTAGGTTGAAATAATTGCTTTTACGTTATCCTTTTAAATTTAATTTCAACAATAAAATTTCTGCTTTAATATAATATTAAAGATCATAATGAGTCTGAAATATAAATTTCATTTCTCTCCAAATTTAATTTTTAAAAGAAAACTGAAGTGTAAAACTTTTCATTTAATGGAATATGCAATCAAAAAAGGGTTTCCTACCTAAAATGCGTAGAAATGTAAAAAAAAAATCATTTTACTTACATATAGGTGACCTTAACCTAGCATAGGTCTTGTAAATTTGAAAACTCCATTTTCTCAACTGTTTTATTATCAAATAACTGTAAAATGAGTTAAAATGGCTTGTGCAAACGATGAAATTTGACAGGGATTGTTAAAATTACCTTTTCAACTGGTTATTTCACGTGATTGCAGTTACAGATTTAGATATAAAATAAAATTCGTTCTACACGCTTTACATCTATCTAATTTGTAACGTTTGTTTTAAGCTACAGGATATGATACTTTAGAACAAATCCAATTTCATGTCATTATTGTGATACATCGTAAGAGAGAATGGTTAGGTTTGGGACACTCAGTTTATATCTACATTAGGCAGTTACATTCACTTGTAGTAATCTAAGGTTTTAGGACGTAAGTATTTAAGGTTTTACCGTAATTATGCACCAGTGCATTTTAGAAAACACCACTCGTTATGATAAAAAAAGGAATAAGATATTATAGCAATTGTCTCAAACTTCTTGACAGGCAGGTCAAGATACGTAGCAAAACCTTTCATGAAATTCCATCAAAATAAAACTTATATTACAGATAAGACAGTCTATTTAGTATAAGATTTAAAGTGTTGAGAGACTGAGACGCCTATCAGCGTCTTCAGCTTGATGGCTGAATGTAGCACGACGTAGTTCAGCGTTTGCCTTTACCATACAATATAATGAAAACCCATAGACTGTCTCTAGCTGCTTGGTTCTGTTCCGTGTTATTCGAATCGAACTGATGTCCCGCTGTCCGGTCTTCTGTTTATATCTGGTATTGAGCAATTCCACCACTTTCACTTCTCAATTTCGATGGCAGCTTATAGTCCTTTTTGTCGCGTTTTTGATGTTGGCTATAATCTTGATGTTTGTATACAATATGGTGTGTGATGTACTGCCAACGTACTGTCCTAGATGTGATGTGTCTTCACGCCCGTTTTGTGTTCAGCGCGTCTAACATTGATCCTCCTGTTTATTTGTCATATGTGCACATTGTCACAAGGGATGGTGAAGACTACTTACTCCTAAAGGTTAATTTTGATTTTCGATGTTCGAAGCACGGAAGGTATTTTTCTGTCCGTGTTGAACGTTTTCTGTATGGCGTGTTTGCTGAGAACTTTCGCAATTTTGTCTGTTGCTTCTTTTACATATGAAAGCTTCACCTTGGCTGCTGGTGGTTAGTTCTCATCTGTGGGTCTCGGTTTTCCTGGGTTTTGAGCAGTGTTGGTCATCTTATTATCGTGAGTTGAGTCCACAATCTTGTCACAAATGTTTCTACAACTCACTACAGCTGCGCAGGATCACGGTGAGATTTGGCATTGCGGTATATGTTGGTATAGGTGACTTTCCTGTACACTATGTGACAAAGATACTCATCATTCATCTATATCAGCACATCTAGGAATCTCTGCTTGATTGCCATCCTCAACCACATCTCGACCATAACTTCGGTTTGAGACTGGCTATCACTAGTCATAATGGTCGTCCTATTGGTGCTGCGTCGACCAGTTTGCACCTGATTCCTCGTAAAAAAAATACGTGTTCCTGAGACAGTGTTCCGTTAGTGTCAATAGTGACACGACGTCAAAGCTCTCTAGAAAGTGGTTCTCGATGAGTGGTTGGAATTCACGTAAATATCCGCTTGTTCTACATATTGTTGTAGCCAGATATTTCCCTAGTTTTTGTAGTCGCGACCCATTTGAACTAACCATAGGTCTCAATGGAGCGCCCGTCTTATGAATTTTAGATAACCCATGTAGTTTTGGACATACGGAAGGTTTCTCATGTGGTATAAGTTGGAGTTGTTCTTCTTCGTAACAGCAGACGCTAGAAACACCAGGAAAAACAATAGTATTGCATAATACACTCTATATATATATATATATATATATATATATATATATATATATATATATATATATATATATATATATATATATATATATATATATATATTTGATATATATGTAAAACTGGTTATTCCTGCCCCAGAATTTTTTTATTACTAATGAATGTTTTAAAATCTTAAACTTGAAATGAAAAGAAACTCCGAAATTATTTATTGGTATTAAAGGAATCAGCAGCGGTTGCTTCAACTGACAAAGTATCTACAGATGAAGAACGTACACTTGCAGATGGTGATGGCGAGTATGGCTCCGATAAAAACTATGAACCATCTTCATTAGAAACTGAAAAGGTCCGTCTTCGTTTGATTCAGATGTACTCATAGTATGAAAAGGAAGATTCGGTCGTAAAAACAAAAATCTCCCATATCAGAAGAACGAATTCAACCAATAATTCCAGTTTTAAGGGTCTTGCCTGATGACTAATGCCTTCTTCAGTAGTTCCTTTCGACACGGAGACATGGAATCCTACAACTGTTTTAATTCCTGGCTTTAACTTCATTGAGAGCAGTAACGGTTTGAAAATAGATATCGGTCCAGACTCAACAATAATTTATTCAAAGCCTGTGCACTACGCATGTATTGCACTACTAGTCGAATGCATGAACAATTAGGTATAGCCTGAAAAAAGACTAATGGATTTAAACACGAAATAGTAGGGATGCACGTTTTCACCAAGCGAGCACCGAAGAAATGAAGAAATTTGTGGGAATGTGTTACAAGAGCAAGTGTCTACCAAAAACGTGTGCCGGTATTTTGCCTATTCGGGTACATTGTACTTCTACCCAATTTTTTTTCTATACATTGCCATGTAAGAGTAAAAACAAAATACAACCCGTCGTAGACATGCTATTAACACAATTTCAGAATGTCTATAGTCCTTCCAAAGAACCTGAATCATCACACTTTCCTGGGAGACTAAAAAGAAAATATAAAGAACAATATGTTACCATATGAATTTTTCAGACTTACCACATCTAACAGATACCTTCTGAACATGGAATTTTACAGTGGTCCTGTAAAACAGGATGACGAATCAGAAACTGAAGCTGCTGTCATGACCTTTTCCCAAATACTGATATTTTGTTTTACTGTTCTAATGTTGTATCATCAATAAATTCAACACAATTCTTTTAATATTAACGTGATTATTACTATTAATTAAGTTGATCGACCTACTTCTACAGTTTTTGGTTTTATAGCGCGGTTACGACATCACGCCCAATCGAATTCATATGTTATGCTTTTTTCTCAAACACTTGACTAATCTTGGATTCAAGTTTTGTACCTTTCACTTACAAGTCTGAGACCTTTACAGCTGAGCCGCTGCGCAATCCAATATATGTTTTTTAGAACATGTATATATATATATATATATATATATATATATATATATATATATATATATATATATATATATATATATTACGATGCAGTTTCTTCTTAAATATAATTGAGAAATGGATTATACTAATTGTATTATTTCCTAAAGCATCTCATTATGGATTTTGAACCACTACATGAATTCGGACAAAAAAATTTTTTTCCTAAAACCTATTTTTCTTATGATAAGATGTAACTGTATATATTACTTAATTTACTGATATCCGATCTCTTGTTCAAACTGTTCATTTCAAAATTTATACAAATCATTTCTAGGAACAGACGTTTTTGATAATTATTAGCGCGTTTTAAAATTTTTGTATTTTCGAAATCCATCATGTGTCTTTCATTAAGTACATGTGCTAGGGCACAAGAATGGACGTTTCTATGTATATCACTTTTATGCGATGTTATTCTACCTGATAGATTTCTACCCGTTTGGCCTACATAAATTTTATCACTTTTCTACATTTAATGGAATACACTACATTGGATCATGAAGTGGTGACTTCAATTTAGTGTACAAGTTGGATACCGTTTTTATATTTCTACTGACTATTTTTATATTACCGAATACTTTAAAGATATTCATAAGCTTGGGTGTAAGTGACGGAATGAACGGTAACGAACAAATTGTAGTTTGGGTGTTTTGAGGAAACTGTTGGTTATTGTTTAGCATATCATTATCTAACATATCTGCCGCGTTGTTAGTGGTGGGACTACTAAATAGTAAGTTATTGACCATCTTAGCGGGATACGAATTTTCCATTATAATGTTTTTTAATTTGAATAAGCCCTTGCGTTGAAATTTTGGATGTGATATAGGATGTTTAATGCCAGTTCTAGATTAATTTTTATCCTAGTGGGATGTTGTGAAAATAGCCTATAAACCTATTGCTGCTCATAAGTTTACGATACCAGTCCGTGCTTAATAGGTTATTGTCTTCTCGATGTATCATCATATCCAGAAAGGGCATTTTATTATTAGACACCTTTTCTACAGTTAACTGAATATTAGGGTCAATGCTGTTGAAAATCCCTTCCACTACTTCTACTTTAGCTTCATGTAACGCCAAAATCAAGTCGTCAAGGTAACGTTTGAAAAAACATGAAATTGTATCTTACCTAAACATTCACTCACTAGGTCATCCAATACAAAGTTACATAGAATAAATGAAATTGAAGAACCCATTGGTGTGCCGAATACCTGTTTATAATAACAATCTTCAAATTTTAAGGTGTTAGTCTCAAAAATGAACTTTAAAATTTCCACGAATCTATCTAGAGTTAAACTACAATTTTTCGAAATGTGTTCCCAATACTTAGAAAGATAAAATATAACGGCACGTTTGTGAACAGTGCGTCAACATCAAAGCTCACCACTATATAATCCACCGGTAGTTGGTAATCGTTGATAAACCTGCTAAAACAGAAAGAGTCTTTAATGATGAACTGATTGTCCGAATTGTTTCGTCTGTTAATTCACCCAATAGCAAACTAGCAAAATTTGTAAATGAAATTCTAACCAAGATGCTCAAAACTAAGGACCAGGAAAAAGGAAAAGAAAATATCTCTAAAACACATAAAGAAAATGGCTACCCAGATCTCACACCTAATCTAGACAGGAAAAGAAGAACGTACTTATACAGCGATAATACCATATATACAAGGTACTTCAGACAAAATACGAAGGATAAGCAGCAAATGCAAGGTACGCACTGCCTTCAAATCGACAAGAACGCTAAGAGCAATCGATTCTTATTGGTACTCTTTGTATGTATAGAAATTTCAATTTGGTGATTGAACATACAGTATTAGTGTGGGTTGCAGAAGCTGTTTATGACAATACTGGTGACAAGTCATTTATGCAGAAATATGAAAGTTTCAAATTTGAATCAAGGCGATTCATGCTTGAAAACGTCTAATATATTTTTTAATGATATAATTTCCATTCAGTATTTGAGAGAAAATATAATTCATAAAGGACGTAATGATTGCAACGTTTGCCTTAATTTTAAAATAGGAATTAATAGTTTCGTGTGTAAAAAAATTAATTATTTTTATTTAATGTTATTTGTTGTCTCATGGTAAGTGTAAGCAGTTTGAATTTAAGTTTCAGTCATTTCACGTCTTATCTCGAACCATTCCATCTTCATTGCGGTTAGCTTGGCAATCCACTTACCTTGGTAAGCTTTCACGACGCCTAGTGCGATTTGATCATGTAAAAGTTATTGAAAATAACTAACACAAACAAAACGAAAATTTAAGCAAAATTTTTTTCAACCTTGAAGATGTAAAAATAACGTTAGAACATTAGCTAAGTAAGAAAAGTCGTTCCTTTCAATTATATTTGCTTAATTACATCTCATTCAAATTCAATAGATTCTACGAGTTTTTGCAATATCTATTGAATATTACTTCTTCAGACATTCTTCTATGGGGTTTCCCGAAGAACGTGATATATAAACGGAAGCGTTAGGACAAATAGAATCTATCTTCATTACAAATTATATAATTTGCACTAGAAGGATTAAATGGAAATGAGTTCTAAAATCACCTGTGAAAAATGATAGCAGCAGTAAGTTTACATCATGAAATAACGTAGTTTCTTTTTATTGCACTTCGTTATTTAGTTTAACTGTTTGCCTTCGTTTCTGCAAATTTCTCAAGTGTACCTTAAACTTCAAAATAAATTATAATTTGTCGTCGCCGATAAAACCAGCACCCAAGCGGACGAGCAGTATTAGAAAGAGGAACCAGAGACGGGTTGGTATAGTCCGACACACACGCGTATAAGGATGCGGAGAAGGGATCTAAACCATTAAATTGTCTAACCTCTCCATTGACAGAAAGAGAAAGGGATGGTAATTAAAGAAGTGAAATTTTTTACCCAGGTGACCGGAGTTAATTATTCCTTAATTAATGTTAACCTTGTGCCAGTGCAGTTACCAACAGATGAGAACAACAAGAAGGTCCGGGAAGTGGAATACGTCGTCCTCATACGAGTCAATGTCGAGGACTTGTGGCAGAGAATTGGCATCGGTCAGTTGATGCACGAAATCCCAAAGCGACTAGTACTCGTTTCCTTTTATTTCAGATACGCAGGGCAACCTTAACAACTACACTAACCCAGCGACAACATGACAGTCAACACAACCGCACTACTCCATAAGCAACAGCAACAACATAAGACATGGACTTTTTCTTTTCATACCACCAAACGCAACACCAAGATGTCAACAGGCATATCAAGACACCATGCTAACCATCGAATATCCATTTTCGAAATAACGAAAATCATTTGAGTAGTGCAAATTACATATTCAGGAAGTAGGAGCAGAATCAGTAACGAAGCGCTCAGGGCCTCAGAACTCGATATCCACTGTCGGCACGCTAGCTGGCTGCTCTTCACCAAGTGCTCTCCTTACTATACAGCAAATTCTACTTCAAAAACTTATGACTCGATAGAATTGTCATCAGAGCTGTACGCCTGCCCAAGTGGTACCCGTGAAGAATCACAAGTTCATTAAACCAACCCAGTTAGTTATGTAAACGTCTAAAAAACACGATCAAAACTATCTTTCCCCTGAGTGAAACTAGTACATCGGGGAAAACGAAACTGCGCAACAATAAAGTGTGATCTACGAATTCTCCAAAACATACGCGAACCCGAAGCGGGATAACCACCCCTTAAAACTTCGTTACTCAATACGTTAGTCAGAGACTCACATACGCATTCATACACACACACACACACTCACGCACGCACGCACGCACCCGCCCATCCACACTCACGCCCGCGCACTCGCACGCGCACGCCTACGAACACACATACCCGCACACAAAGCCGCACCCGCACCTGCACACGCACACGCACGCGCACACACACGCACGCACACGCACTCGCACACGTACACGCACACGCACACGCACACGCACACACACGCACAAGCACACGCACAAGCACACGCACACGCAAACGCACACGCACACGCACAAGCACGCACGCACGCACGCACGCACGCGCGTACGTACACGCGTATGCACGCATGCAACCACGCATGCACGCCCGTTCGCCCACAACCCCGCCCGCGCCTGCGCCCGCCGACGCCGACGCCCGCGCTCACGCCACGCCCACGACCACACCCACGCCCACGCCTGCGCCCGCACGCCCGCGCACGCACCCACCCGCGCACGCACCCACCCGCGCACCCGCCCGCCCGTCCACCCACCCACCAACCCACCCACCCATAAACCCACCCACCCATCCACCCACCCATCCACCCACCCATCCACCCACCCATCCGCCCACCCACCTCCCCACCTACCCACCTCCACACCCACATACACACACACACACCTCAAGGGAAGTATAACTCACCGTCAACCTCTCTAACAACTGTGTGCACAACTTACTTAACGCATCGCTCGCAACTGAATGCACTTTTCGCAACTCCTATAGAATTCTTAAACTTTTTGAAGCTTAAATAATTCGCTTAAATCGTTCGCGCGGTAAAAACGAAAAAGTGTCCGTGAACACGAACTACGTGATTGGCACAAACTTGCAGCATCAGGTTGCAATCCAACTATCTAAAATCCAATCTGTTATGAAAACAGAAAAAAAGCAATAACGAGTGATTTGCATTCGAATAATCTACAATAGCTTCCAATAAATCCAAACACTGCTCAATATACCACAAATTCATGACTATATCAGTTCTTCGAAGCTTCACAACTGAATGTACCTAACTTTCCAACAATCTCTTGCAACAAAACTAGAAATATCTTAATTAATAGTCGTAATCCAATCTTTTGCTCTGTATGATTAGCTAATGTTAATGGGGAAAAATAACTGTGCAAAAAATTGATTTAGAAACAAATATAAAATACGTTTAAATAAAGACTTAATTTCAAATGATATTGAGGGATAATGGAAATACCGTTATATATCAAATTACATACACTATTGACTCGGAAAATTGAAAAGTACCTAACCCTAAATGAAGAAATTGTATAAGAAACGTGTTTTTATGTAAAGAGTAAATTTCGTTTTGAAAAATTAATTGAAAAGTCAGAATTGGCATAATTTTTTTAAAGAGAAAATTAATAAAACACAAACCATTCAAATTACCTACATTATCATTTTAATGGATTTCCTTCTAAAACGCATAAAATATAATTTTAGCGAATCGTTTAGATAATATCGTGACGTTCTAAAGTTGAATTTATAAACACAAACGAAACTTGGGATTTCGCACTGCATCATGCTAGCCAATACTTACACAAACAGACGTTAAGACTTTACCTTAAACATACACATACACTACGTACTAAAAGCTAATGTTTTCGGAAGATATTATGTCACTGTAGGTATGTTTAATGGTTGTTTTCCGACAAACTTGAGAAAATGCGCTATATTTTGTATTATCCAAATTTTAGCCCTTTTAAAACATAAAAAGATATGACTAGGATTGATACACTGCCAGATGGTAATTGAAGAAGAATTTTTATTTTGAAAGTAAATTAAGGGCATAATTATATTAAAATACAGACATATTTATTTTATTCAGAAGGAGCAGTAACATTCGCATAATTAAATTATTTCGGATTTGCCGTTAAATTTCGCAGGCAGATTGTAACGTTACCGTATTTATTTCAGTTTCGTATTCTGATTTCGTAGCAATGAAATTATTTTATTGCAGTTAGTTAACTTAGTTACCTATGTTTAAGATTAATAACAAGGAAAATTGTGAATAAGTAAATAAAACATGAAAGACTTGTTTAGTGAACATAGTACAGTTTAGCTTATTTAGATTACAGTTCTTGTTTAGTATAAAATATTGTTTTTCGCTCAATTACGCAGGGTATATCCAAAATTTCGAACTGCACTTCAAGTTGAAAGGTCTAATTAAATCATGATTGATTTATTAACCACTATTAGGTGAAAAGTTGTCAAGATTACATTGCACATTGACAAATGTTCAACACATAAAAGGGTTCAAACCGCAATAGCTG